>SJXQ01005247.1:507710-587926 GCA_006408695.1 Aepyceros melampus
AGCCAAGCAAAATGGGGGACAGTGGGGTGGGAGGGAGGGGAGAGGCAGGCAGTTACAGAAGTCAGAATGTGCACCTAGGACTGCCATGCACCCCAATGTCTGTACCCAGAGGCTGCAAAATATATTCAGTGGGCAGGAATGTTTTCCTTTGATTGTGGTGTTTAAAAGAAGTGAGTCAAAACCACATAATGCAAGATTCAGTTTCTTTGAAATGTCCAAAATAGGCAAGTCTATAGGGACAGAACTTAAGCTAGTGTGTGATACCCAGGTGCTGGGGGGATGGAAAGATTGAGGGGTGACTGCTAAAGCCTGTGCATTTGGTTTTGTGGTAGTGAAATATTCTGAAATCATGATGATAGTTGCACAACTCTGTGAATATACTAAAAACCATTGAATTGTACATGTTAAATGAATGAACCGGATGGTATGTGAATTGCATTTCAATATAGCCATTGCCCAAAAAAGTGAGCCAACAGCTAAACAATGGGAGGTTTCACGTGTAAAGTTAGATGCCCTGCTGCTCTTGAAAAAACAGGCGGAAGCCCTGGCAACATTGGGACTTGTGGCTGCCTGTGACACGAGTGACCACTCCCCCAACCCCCTACTTGAACTGCGATGCTGGTATTTGTGTCTTTACATATTCTTTGCAGGCCACAGTGCCAGAGGGCTGTCTGTGACCTGCCCTTGGTGAAGAAACTGTGGCAGAAGTATCCCTGAGCTCGGTCTCAGGGTAAACCTTGAGAAGTTCTGGCAGCTTCCACATTTGTGCCTTGGGAGTCCTGGACCAAGCTACCTTTCTGGAGAGACCATGTATTGGGAAAGATTCTGCAGCTCCATGGAGAAGGGGTCCCAGCACCTCAGCCTTCCAGCAGGCCTTCCTGCTGAAAGAAGACACATAAGTAACCACCAGCAAGAGCAACAGGAAAAACTGCCCCACGGAACCTCCACCCAGATCACAGAAAAATGAACAGATTGAATAGTTGTTATTATTTATTTTTAAATCTTTTTGTCTGTTTAACACGGAGATCTTAGTTCCCGAGCCAGGGATTGAACCAGCAGTTCCCAACATGGAAGTCTTAACCACTGGACAACCAGAAAGTGAAAGTTGCTCAGTCGTGTCCAGCTCTATACAGTCCACGGAATTCTCCAGGCCAGAATACTGGAGTGGGTAGCCTTTCCCTTCTCCAGGGGATCTTCCCAACCCAGGGATCGAACCCAGGTCTCCCACGTGACAGGCAGATTCTTTACCAGCTGAGCTGCAAGGGAAGCCCAAGAATACTGTAGTGGGTAGCCTATCTCTTCTTCCATGGATCTTCCTAATCCAGGAATCAAACTGAGGTTTCCTGCATTGAAGGCAGATTCTTTAACAACTGAGCTATGAGGGAAATCTGGACCACCAGGGAGGTCCCTAAATAGCTGTTACTTTAAACCACTAAGTTCTGTGGAGGTTTGTTAGGCAGCATGAGAAAATGAAAACATGCCTCCATTCTCCCATAGCCACCATCTGCGACTCCAGGTAACCACCCAACCTTTAGATGGAGCACACACTGTCTAGCTCACACATGTCATCCCAACTCTCTGTTGTCTTATTTTTTTCACAGTAGAGAAATTATTCCCCGTGTCTACACTGACTGCTGTCCAACTGAAACTAGTTCAAATCGAATAAAATGAAAAATTCTGTTTCTCAATCACACCAGCCACATTTCAGGTGTGCAGTGGCCCCAGGTGACGGGTGGCTGCTGTTGTGCACAGCACAGTCAGGATCACTCCACAGCTACAGGAAGTTCTTCTGCTCTATATGGATGTGCAACAGGCATGGTTGATTACTTGTTACCAACGTCCACACCCTCTTTCTCCTTCCAAACAATCCTGACCCCACCCAGCTCTCCTTCAACTACCCATGTAGTTCAGGAGAAACTACATGTTTGTTTCTGAATCTGACTAGTCTGTACCAGTGCTAAATCTCTGATGCTTCTTCCTTTTTAGTTTTGATTTTTTATTACTTATTTTTTGTCTTCACTGTATGGCATGTGAGATCTTAGTTTCTGACCAGGAATCGAACCAGTGGCCCCTGTATTAGAAGCACAGAGTCTTAACCACTGGGCCACCAGGGAAGTCCTTCTGATGCTTCTTCACAGCTTTCAGAAACCCAGACTGTAGCCATTCAGGATGTGAATTTCCACCAGGGCCCAGGAGAAGACAAGCGACATAGATGGGCCTAGTCAGGCTAAAGGAAAGGACTCTTAGTGACTGCAAGAGAAATACACTCTTCCAGACAGGGCGTGAATGAGAATGCCCATAGGCCTAGTTGCCAGGGACGGCTGTTTCACAATCATGTGACAAATCAGTGTAGGATGAAGCCAGATTTGTGGATGGCACAGTGATGAATCAGGGAGATGTCCCATAGCAAAGGAAACAAAAGATAGTAAATCTGACATTGTTTAAGCCACTGTGCTGGACTTTATGTTAGTATGACCCAAAACCACCTGTTGTGATTCGATCAGAACATGGGAAAACTGGGATTTCTGGTGATTCAGTGGCTAAGACTCTGTGCTTCCAATGCAGGGTGCCTGGGTTCTATCCCTGCTCAGGAAAGTAGACCCTCACATGCTGCAACTAAGAGTCTGTATGCCACAACTAAAGATCCTGCACACCGCAACAAAGACCCTGCAGCCAGAGCAATAAATAGATTCACACTGATGTAAAGCAGAAACTAATACAACATTGTAAAGCAATTGTGCTCCAATTAAAGTAATAATAATTTTTAAAATGGGAAAATAAAAAATAGAATAAGGGAAAGCAGCCTGATTTCCTACCCCTTCCCCCCAACACATGGTCCAATTTGCTCTTAGAGTTTTGCACCTGGTCCTTGTAACCAGTGACTTTGCAGACTGCATACTAAGCCCACAGTGATTGTATAGCTAAAGGGTTGATATACATTGACTCTCACCTCTTTGTTGGGTACATATATGATCCATGCCCTCTTCCTGAAAATAATTGTGTAAGTCTCTCCCTTGCACCTAAAACAAATAAATATGTAAAGGACCTAACTCATGCAGCAAGCATCCAGGGATAGGTGACATCACCTTGTTATTAAGTTCTTTGGGCAGCTTCTCCCGCTCCAGGGCCCTCTGGGAAAGAGGATCTTACTGCAAGGACGCTTGTAGCATAGATTGACTTTGGAAATGTCCTGTTTGCTCAAAACACAAATGCCCCTGTTTTCTCCACCACCACCCTGCCCCCTTTGCCTTGCTCAATGCAGAGCTCAGAGAAGATTCTCTTGGAAGGGAGGTGTTCAGAAACCACCAGAGGCTGAGGACATTTCAGGGGCTGCCCAATCTCTCTGACTCTTTTTCATGACATTTCTGCTTCTCGTTTCACATCTGTGTGGCTCACCCTCACCTAAAACAAATAAATATGTAAAGGACCTAACTCATGCAGCAAGCATCCAGGGATAGGTGACATCACCTTGTTATTAAGTTCTTTGGGCAGCTTCTCCCGCTCCAGGGCCCTCTGGGAAAGAGGATCTTACTGCAAGGACGCTTGTAGCATAGATTGACTTTGGAAATGTCCTGTTTGCTCAAAACACAAATGCCCCTGTTTTCTCCACCACCACCCTGCCCCCTTTGCCTTGCTCAATGCAGAGCTCAGAGAAGATTCTCTTGGAAGGGAGGTGTTCAGAAACCACCAGAGGCTGAGGACATTTCAGGGGCTGCCCAATCTCTCTGACTCTTTTTCATGACATTTCTGCTTCTCGTTTCACATCTGTGTGGCTCACCCCTTGCAACCAGACAGTGGCATGTACTTACTCAGTTTCAGCTTCCTCAAAGTGCTGGTTTACAAATAGTCATCGTGGACTTTCTGCACATCCGTACATCACTCATTTGTTCAACACACTGCCGAGCACTTTGCCTGCATGTCACAACAGCTCAGCGTCAGCACCCACGGCCGATCCTTCTGCTTTTCTGGTTTCCCAGTTCCCTACAGAGGAACTCAGGCACAGCTAATCTTTTGTGCATCATTAGCTTTATTAAACTCACAGGTCATGTCATTGGTCTTCCAACACTCCATGGAGAGCTATCAGAAGTTCTCCTTATTACAGGGAATCCCTATTGCAACAGTTCTATCTGGCTGCAGATAGTCTAGGTAGAAGCAGAAAATAGGACTGAAAACAGAGTCAACCAACAGAGTGGAATCAAGTCTTATTTTCTGAAGCCCAAACCAAAGCTACCCAAACCTGCCTCGGTGGGAATTAACTCAGCTCTCAGAATGACCTGTATTTTATTTTTACAGAGGATGTGAGAGTGTGCGACCATGAAGATGGGTTTTGATTTGACTTTTTGAAACACTCTTTATGTTGGACCTTTGGAGTAGCAACCTCTGCTTCTTGGGTTCTTTCCCTCCTGGCTTTTAAAAACCTGTGGGACATCTGCAAAAGTCAGACATTCACCAATAGGAAGGGGGAGGTAGAAGAGGGAGTGAGAGAGTAAGTGAAAGAAAATGAACTTCTGTTTCCTCCTATTTGAAGAAGTCACAGATGTGAACACATAACAGATGTGGACCACGCCTAACCATTCCCTTTGCACTCCCACTTTAAAAAGTTTCTTATAAGTATCTTAATTTATGTTGCAGTTGTAAAATAATTGCTAGTTATAAAGGTGTTTATTTTTTAAATTAGGCCTTACAGGAAAGACAAATGAAGATGAATCCAAAGGACAAAAATTAAAGCACATATTAATACATAACTACAGAAAGTAATACATCAAGTAACCCAGCATGTGAAAATTAAAGGCATTTCCAATCCATGGAGAAAATAATAGATTATTCAGTAAATTTTGTCAGCAGAGACTAAACATGTGTGGGAAATAGGCTTCACATATTGTACTGACATAAATTCCAGATAGACAAAATAGTATCATGGACAAATTGAAAAGATAAAAGCATTAAGGGAAAATATGGGCAAATATAAAATCTCAGGGTGGGGAAAGCTTTTCTAAGCCTAATGCTAAAACCATAAAGGAAAAGTTAATTGATTTGACTCCATAAAGATTTAAAACATGCTTGTAGAAAAAAAAAATTGCAGTTGACAGCAAACAAACTGAAAAAAAATTTTGAAATACATATGACAGTTATTGTCCTATTGTACAGAGTTCTTTGGAATCCTATGAAATGTATTGAATAAGCATCCAATAAATAAAACTGGCAAAGTGAATGTCCAGGCATTATTGAAGAGAGCTATCCTTTGGGCTTCACCAGCCTCTGTTCCTGCTCTGGCAACAGCTCCTGGACTTTCTAGGGTCATCCATGCTGCCTGTGGTTCCAGTAGGACTGGCTGAGAGTGATCAGAAGCGGTCGTGTGACCTAGCCCATCCAATCAACAGTAGTTCATCTATTGCTCTACAGTGATTGGATCAAAGATAGACATGTGACCCGTTAGTTTAATCAGAGCTAACCCCATGACTTATTCTGGAGTAACCAGGAAGAAACAGCCCCCTTTCTCCTGGATTTGGAATTTTAAGGATATAAGCCTGGAGTTGCTAGGGACCATCAACCCAGAAGAAGGCTGAAATGAAGAGAGAAAGCCCTTGTTTCAATGTGGCATTTTCTAGGTCTTAGTTCTGACCCTGACTCCCCTGCCTCCCACTCCAAACATTTCGATTTTGAGTCCATAAATTTTCATTTTGATTAAGCAAGTGTGACTTTCTTTATTTGCGGTTGAAAAAGTGTCAGTTAATACAAGCAATACATACACAGAAAAGCAAAAATGCCAATGCCCTTCATGGAAGAAAAAAAAAAATCACATTTCACCAGTACTTTAAAAATGCAAAAGAAAGAACATTTCATCACTCAAACAGAAAAATACCCAGTATTGGCAAAGCTTGGGGAGATGAGTGTGCTTGTAAATGACCAATACAAAGTCAAATTGCACAACTTTTCTGGAGGACAATTAGTCATTTGTATCAAAATAACATTCGCCTATACTTGGAATGTACAATTACATTTCTAGGAACATAAGAATGTGGCAGAGACTTGGCTATATAATGCTCATTGCAATGTTGCTTAAAATAACAGAAAGATTAGAAACAGCAAAGATTTACAATCAGTTTAGTTGAGTTCAGTTCAGTGGCTCAGTTCTGTCCAACTCTTTTCCACCCAATGGACTGCAGCACACAAGGCTTCCTTGTCCATCATCAACTCCTGGAGTTTACTCAAACTAATGTCCATCGAGTCGGTGATGCCATCCAACCATCTCATCCTCTGTTATACCCTTTTCCTCCTGGCGTCAATCTTTCCCAGCATCAGGGTCTTTTCAAATGAGTCAGCTCTTCCTATCAGGTGGCCAAAGTATTGGAGCCTCAGCCTCAGCATCAGTCCTTCCAATGAATATTCAGGACTGATTGCCTTTAGGATGGACTGGTTGGATCTCCTTGCAGTCCAAGGGACTCTCAAGAGTCTTCTCCAACACCACAGTTCAAAAGTATCAATTCTTCGGTACTCAGCTTTCTTTGTATTCCAACTGAGAGGTTAACAGACAGGAAGGCCAGGGTTCTTCAAATGGAGGAAATAGGCTGAAAATGTCAGACATTTATCTCTCTTAAGTGGCAGGAAGAAACAAACTAGTGATATTTTTTCCTTCTCTATACAAATTTAAAAGGTTTCTCTTAAGATACTGTGTTGCCATAATGATACCTGGTTTCACCTGAAGTTAGTTATTCTCAAACCTTGACTTAACCAATTTGGAAAACTCAGCAGTGGCCACAGGACTGGAAAAGCTCAGTTTTCACTCCAATCCCAAAGAAAGGCAATGCCAAAGAATGCTCAAACTACCACACAATTGCACTCATCTCACATGCTAGTAAAGTAATGCTCGAAATTCTCCAAGCCAGGCTTCAGCGATATGTGAACCGTGAACTTCCAGATGTTCAAGCTGGTTTTAGAAAAGGCAGAGGAACCAGAGATCAAATTGCTAGCATCCGCTGGATCATGGAAAAAGCAAAAGAGTTCCAGAAAAACATCTATTTCTGCTTTATTGACTATGCCAAAGCCTTTGATTGTGTGGATCACAACAAACTGTGGAAAATTCTGAAAGAGATGGGCCTACCAGACCACCTGACCTGCCTCTTGAGAAATCTGTATGCAGGTCAGGAAGCAACAGTTAGAACTGAACGTGGAACAACAGGCTGGTTTCAAATAGGAAAAGGAGTACGTCAAGGCTGTATATTGTCACCGTGCTTATTTAACTTATATACAGAGTACCTCATGAGAAATGCTGGACTGGAAGAAACACAAGCTGGAATCAAGATTGCTGGGAGAAATATCAATAACCTCAGATATGCAGATGACACCACCCTTATGGCAGAAAGTGAAGAGGAGCTAAAAAGCCTCTTGTTGAAAGTGAAAGAGGAGAGTGAAAAAGTTGGCTTAAAGCTCAACATTCAGAAAACGAAGTTGTATATTGGCACCCTGCTTATTTAACTTCTATTCAGAGTACATCATGAGAAACGCTGGGCTAGAAGTACAAGCTGGAATCAAGATTGCTGGAAGAAATATCAATAACCTCAGATATGCAGATGACACCACTCTTATGGCAGAAAGTGAAGAGGAACTAAAAAGCCTCTTGATGAAAGTGAAAGTGGAGAGTGAAAAAGTTGGCTTAAAGCTCAACATTCAGAAAACGAAGATCATGGCATCTGGTCCCATCACTTCATGGGAAATAGATGGGGAAACAGTGGAAACAATGTCAGACTTTATTTTGGGGGGCTCCAAAATCACTGCAGATGGTGATTGCAGCCATGAAATTAAAAGACACTTACTCCTTGGAAGAAAAGTTATGACCAACCTAGATAGTGTATTCAAAAGCAGAGACATTATTTTGCCAACAAAGGTCCATCTAATCAAGGCTATGATTTTTCCAGTGGTCATTTATGGATGTGAGAGTTGGACTGTGAAGAAAGCTGAGCACTGAAGAATTGGTACTTTTGAACTGTGGTGTTGGAGAAGACTCTTGAGTGTCCCTTGGACTGCAAGGAGATCCAACCAGTCCATTCTGAAGGAGATCAGCCCTGGGATTTCTTTAGAAGGAATGATGCTAAAGCTGAAAGTCCAGTCCTTTGGCCACCTCATGTGAAGTGTTGACTCATTGGAAAAGACTCTGATGCTGGGAGGGATTGGGGGCAGGAGGAGAAAGGGACAACAGAGGATGAGATGGCTTGATGGCATCACCGACTCGATGGACATGAGTCTGAGTCAACTCTGGGAGTTGGTGATGGACAGGGAGGCCTGGCATGATGTAATTCATGGGGTCACAAATAGTCGAACACGACTGAAGCAACTTAGCAGCAGCAGCAAAGAGTGGGACACGACTTAGAGAGGGAACTGAACTGAACTAATGAGATGATTTCATTCCAGTCACACCAATATTGAAGTAGAACACTTTCAGGGCCAAAGTGGCATCACTGATCATTTTAGCTAAAGTTAGTGGCAAATACTGTCCCATCCCTTCTTTGGTATATACTTTGTATATGGAAAACTGCCTGCAGACTCTACTTGAATAACCATCAAGGAAGCTTCCCTCAGAAACCTAGGGTCATCTCATTGGAAAGATATCTGAAGTCACTGAAGGGTCACAAGATCTACTGGTGGTGTTTCTTTGAGGTATTGTATGAACAGCTCTAGGGTACAAGTGCCTGTGTTTGGGGAAGAGATACAAGTCAATGCCTCACTGGATTCTGAGGCATGCATCGTTTCCTTAAAGAGAAAATATATTTACAGCTGTTACCAACAATCCTAGTGAAACCTCTGTCAGTCGGGGCACAGGGGGCAGAGCCTCCAACTTGTCCTCCAGGTCCAAGCTACATTTGAATAACTGAATGACCCCTTGTTTTGGAGGGATTACTGGCCACAGGCCATATGTCTTATGTGTCTTATTTGTCTACACCCCACTCATCCACCAAATGAGTGTTTAGGAAGGATATCCAGACTTGGTTAGTGTGGAGTATTGAGCCAGGTTGTCCTCAAAACCACCCTCAGTTTCAATGATTAGCTAGATGGACTCACAGGACTCAGAAAGCTGTGATAGTTACAATTATTATTATTATTTTTTTTTTAGTAAAGGGGTATAGATTATACTCAGCAAAGGAAAAGGTACATAAGGAGAGCCCAGGAGAAACCAAGTATAAGCTTCGCCGTGGCAGTGAAGTTAGTCCTCCCCCAGTAGAATCGCATGAACAGTGCTCAATTCTCCCTGGCAATGAAAAGCAACAAGAGGCGCAAAGTATTGTCAACCAGGGAAGTTCACCTGGACCACGGTGTCTCGGTTTTTCTTACTGAGGGCCAGCTACATAGGTATGGAGTGTCCATGTGACTGACCTTAGTCACTCATCTCCGACCTGCCAGAGGTCAAACCGATACAACATGACCCAAGCCCCCACCATAAATCACACTGCTAACTCTGTCAGGTGTGGCCCCGGGTCCCTGGTAATCACAGACACTCTTTTCAGGTAGGATATTCAAGGATCTGAGAGGTTACCCCCAAGAGCTGGTCAGGGGCCAATTCTGAAGACCTTTGGAATGTGCAGAGTTTGGGCAACCCAGGCCTGCTGAATTAACCTATGGCTGCCCGAAAATGCAGTAGCTGGGCCATCATTCACTGTTAACGTAGACAAAGGAGACAAAGGTGAAGAGGAACAGCCATCAAATCATGGCTAGGGCTCTCTGGCAAGGGATGTCACCTCCAGCATCAGTTAAATTTAAGGCAGTTGGCAGAGCCACACCAGGGCAGTCATTTTCCTCAATGAGAAAGACTCCAAATCCCATCAGTGGAATATGTGCACCTCCTTACCCCACAAGATCAGGTATGATGACCTGAGCATCTTTATCCCATAGAGCCATAAAACTTTGAGTTCCTTTTCTCTTTGGAGCTCCCCAGAATACTCAGCTTTTTCCTTAAAGTGGCTTAGGTCAGAATGGAGAGAATGAGAGGTGTTGGGGGCAGAAAGGGACAGAGAAATCTGTATAGTTAACAAGTTTTGCATTTACTTTGAGGTTCAAGTGGCCAATACTGGACTAGGATCAGCTAAAGGAACTTGTTTTGAGTCCACCCAAAGCTCAATACTGAATAGCAAGTTCCCTCTTATTGTGCTCAGTTTTGCAGACTCCTTGACTCAGCAGTCATAACACACTGATGTGTGTCTGGAGCTTCTCCAGTGTGGTGATCACCTCCCATCCTCCTCACTCCCAGAGGAAAATCAGCAACACGCATAGCGCCATTCCAGCTGCTTCTTCCTCTCCTACCTCTCACTGCTCAGCCTCTAAACACTCATCAACAGGTAGGACAGTGGGGGCCCTTACTCCCTCAACCCTCACCCATTTGGAAGAAAGCATTTACCAGGCCCCAGGGAGCCTCCGCATGTCCCCTTACCCAGCCAGAGCTCTGTCTCTTCCACCATCCCATCCTCACTAACAAAAACTGTCCTGATGTACAAAGAGTCTGAGATTTCACTCTACTTGCAAGCTAACAAGCAGACTGCCACAAATACATAGTGACACTCCCCGAAGACACAAGCCTGGATCAGAGGAAAGGGGCTGTACTGCTCACAGCGCAGCAGCACCATAAGCTCCTTGTTGGCACCATTTCCTCTTGCCCTCCCTTGTTGGTTTCCCAGGGCTGCCCCAACAAATCACCACCAACTTTGTGGCTTAAAACAACAAATTAGTTCTCTCACAGTTCTGGAGCCACAGGTCCAAAATCAAGGGGTCAGCAGGGTTGAGCCCTGCTGGAGGCTCTGAGGAATAATCTGCTCCATGCCTGCATCCTAGCATCTGGAGTTCACTGGCTACTCCTTGGCTTGGAGTGGTGTCACACCAATTTCTGTCTCTGTCTTCATGTGGCTTTCTCCCTTTGCATCTCCTCCATGGCTCTCCTTGTGTGGACACCAGACACTGGAATTAGGGCCCACCCTAATCCCATATGACCCCGTTTTAAATTGATCACATCTACAAAGACCCTATTTCCAAATAAGGTCACATTCACAGGTCCTGGGGGTTAGGACTTGAATATGTCTTTTGCAGGGACATGATTCAACCCACTGTACTCACAAATTCCATGAGATGATGCCAAGGCAGGTACAGTTGGCTTCTTTGCATCTAGTGGATTTGCGTCACAGCTGAGGGCTTCTGTGGTGGCTCAGATGGTAAAGATCTACCTGCAAAGCAGGAGACCCAGGTTCAATCCCTTGGTCAGGAAGATCTCCTGGAGAAGGAAATGGCAACCCACTACAGTATTCTTGCCTGAAGGGCTACCATCCATGGGGGTCACAAAGAGTTGGACACAACTGACTGACTAACCCTTTTGAGGAACCCCAAGTTCAGCAATCCTCATTCTTTTAAAATGACTTCAAGCAATCCTGCCCAGAGCGAGAAATCATCTCTGTGGTACCGGACAGCACATCTCCCCTTGCTCAATAGAGGAAAACACGAGGTCCATCCTCCAAGACTGTTCACGATATAAACATCTCTAAAAAGACAGTCCAGAGTCAAAGACTATCGGTGCCCCTGCTCACAAGATGTGCAACATCAGGAGGGCCCCTAAGCATCTTTGGGGAGTACATGGCAGAGTGGCTTCTCAGCAAAGGAACAAGAGCAGGTGGTCTGATGCTCTGGAGCCCAGGACATCCAGGTCGCCATCTTCCCGCACATGATGCAGGCCTGAGCTAAGCGTATCCGTGGGCACCATTTCTTTTCCTCTCCCACTTCTCTTCCACACCACAAAGGAGATGCAAGAAGCCAGGTCAGTGTCTCCTGCAGCGCCATGTGACCCTTCTGGCCCTTCTTTTGCCACACAGCAGCCTGACCTGAGTTCAGACCAGGGCCTGGGTCCATGCTGTCCGTCTGTCTTCACACTGCAGTGAGTAGGCAAAACAGGCCTGACGTTAACTGCCCAGGCTCTGTGATTAGACATCCAGTTCTGCCTCTGGGTGATCCAAAGTCTCAGTTTCCTCATCTGTAAAATGGAGATCATAGTAACTGAGCCTGTCTCAGGTGGCTGTGCTCAGGGTGGAAGAAGCTGGTGCTCATGACCCTTGCTGCAGTTTAGGCAGCACTCTACGCACTGACAAGATCCATGTACCCTTTAACAGTGGAGCCCCAGGTGGCTGCTTGGGGGCACTGCAAGGAAGCTAGAGTGTGGTTCACTTGAATGTGAATCAATGGGCCATTCATCCACAAACTGATGTTGGCCTGTTGCAAAACTATCTGTGACACAGGCCAAGGATTTAAATCAGGTTATGAAGAAAGAAAAGACGTGGATGACTTAAGAAGCTGGCCACTTGCCTTGTATTTGACCTTCTCCAGAGCATCACCAGTCACACACCAGCCACCGTTGAAGAGGCAGAAAGGGCGAGCAAGAAGCTCATTTGTTTCAAATAAGTCATAAAGTTTAAAGTTCATGTTACCGAAAACATTTCCAAATAGATCCCATTGTGCATATGCCTTTAATGTTCACCAAAGATGGTATTTCAACCCAACAGGAAAACGATGAGCTACTTAATAAATGGTTCTGGCACAGTTGGCCATCCAGATGAAGACTATCAAATTGGACCTTATTTTACATCATACACAAAAATTAATTCCAGAACAATGAAAGATTTAACTGTAAAAGAGAAAGTAATACAATGCAAATCTTAGAAGAAAATACAGGAGATTAAATGTACATGAAAATTTATCTGCCAAAACAGGCAACCCAGAAGCTACAACAAAGTCACATCTGATGATACAGAAATTTAAAACTTTTGATTGGCAAAAAGGACCACAAACACATCTGGTATACAAATATCAACTGTGGCAAAAAAAGTTTTGCCATGCTAAAAAGGCAAAAGGTTCATATCTACTAAGGTGAATCATATGAACTTGCTGTTTTCATTGGTCAAAACAGAAAAATATTAACAAATTTCATATAGTTCAACTTAATACAGTATTGACAACTTAATACAGTATGAAAAAAGGGCAAAAGGACAAATGGAAAAATATTGGCAAAAGAAGGCAATTACAGCAGACACTTGTAGTTGCTTACTCCAATTACCATTCCCTCAATCTCCATCTTTCTCAAGTAATGAAATTCTGATTTTATTCCAGGTGGTAACTCAAAAACTAAATTTCCCAACCTTCCTTGCAACAAAGCGTTCTTCTAAGATTTGCATTGTACTCAGCCACTGGACTGAGTTCTGAATCAATATATGCAAACAGAGAATTGTGTGTTATGTCCAGGAAATCCCCTTAGAGGGAGGGTATGTGTCCACTTTTGTGCCTGCCTCTCTCCTGCTGCTTAGAATGAGAATACAAATGTTTGGTGCATCAGCAGCTATCTTGGAACAGGGGCTGAGGACCACAGCCATTGTGGAGAGAGCAAAACAGAGCCCTGGAAGATACTGAAAAGTTAGCAAAGCCGTGATACCAATCCTGTACTTACAACTTCCAGAATACTTTTACAGGAGACACATAAGCTTCCATCTAGTTTAAGCTTCTGTTATTTGAAGAGGCTTTCTGCTGTAAGCAGCTGAAACTAACCCAACCAACACAGCAATTTATAGAGGAACAAATTTAAATGACCAACATTAAAAGGTGCTCGGGACTTCCCTGGTAATCCAGTGCTTAAGAATCTGCCTTCCAATGCAGGGAACACAGGTTTGATCCCTGGGCAGGAAACTAAGATGCCGCAAGGCAACTAAGCCCACACACCAACTACTGAGTCCCTGTGCTGCAATGGAAAGACCTTGCATGAGGCAAGGACCCCGTGTGCTGCAACTGAGACCCAGTGCAGCCAAATAAAGTGCTTTTTAAAAAGTGCTCAAACTTGTAATTAGTAAATGTAGTAATTATAAACATAGATGAAATAATATTTCACTTTATAACCATCAGATTGATTTTAAAAATAAGTATTATTGTGTATTGTGGGCAAAGATGCAGGGAAAGGGTTTCTCTGAAGGTTGTTGCTGAAATGTGAATGGTTGTGGCATTTTCACAAAGCAAATCTGGTAATATGGAGAAGGAAATGGCAACCCACTCCAGTATTCTTGCTTGGAGAATCTCATGGACTGAGGAGCCTGGTGGGCTGCAGTCCATGGGGTCACAAAGAGTCGGACACGACTGAGTGACTTTACTTACTTACTTAATCTGGTAATACCTAGTAAAATTAAATCGATATATGCTCTTTAATCCAGCAATCCCATTCCTGCCAATCAAACTCAGAGTAATAAAGGAATACATAGTACACAGAGCTATATTTGCAAGATTTTAACTGTCAGTCAGTTGGTTCAGTCGCTCAGTCGTGTCCGACTCTTTGCGACCCCATGAATCACAGCATGCCAGGCCTCCCTGTCCATCACCAACTCCCGGAGTTCACTCAGACTCACATCCATCGAGTCAGTGATGCCATCCAGCCATCTCATCCTTGGTCGTCCCCTTCTCCTCCTACCCCCAATCCCTCCCAGCATCAGAGTTTTTCCAATGAGTCAACTCTTCGCATGAGGTGGCCAAAGTACTGGAGTTTCAGCTTTACCATCATTCCTTCCAAAGAAAGCCCAGGGTTGATCTCCTTCAGAATGGACTGGTTGGATCTCCTTGCAATCCAAGGGACTCTCAAGAGTC
Organism: Aepyceros melampus; assembly: GCA_006408695.1. Lineage (NCBI taxonomy): Eukaryota > Metazoa > Chordata > Mammalia > Artiodactyla > Bovidae > Aepyceros > Aepyceros melampus. Next base: position 522,354 of record SJXQ01005247.1, read on the forward strand.
TTCTCCGTATATTGGAAAATAGGAGACAAAGTGAATGCCATTGCCAGGGAGATGGTTGGATGACTTATGGTTCATTCACACCTTAAATAGCATTATCTCAGTTTGATTCCCTGGGAAATAGACTCTATTGCTGAGATTGGTGAAATGCCCTTGGGAACTACCTCATGAGGGAAGCCACTGACAAACCACAAAGGGCTGGAACTAGATAGGCTTTTTAGTGTTGCCCAGAATTGAGCTCAGGAAACAGGCCTTTGTACCTCTGTTACTGGCCAGGATTCTTGACCTCCCTCATCAAAATGAATTGATAAGAGGCCAGACCACAAATTCAGGTAAGGCTTTACTGGGACTCATGTGCAGCAGGAGTGAGTGAGAACAATATGTTTCCTTGCTTGCTCACTGAGCGGGGCAAGCAGGTTCTTTACCTGGGGTGAGCATAGGGGTGGACCATAGGTTGGGCCAGAGGGGTGGCTTAGGTAATCTGCCTGTCCCCTTGGTGGTGCTCTGCGCAGGGGCATGCACAGTACCTGCTTTTCCTCCTGGCCCCTCAGAAGTGGTAGCTGTGGTTTTGGTATTTTTGTATCTTGTTCATAATTTGCCCCAACTGTGCATGCACATAGTTATTTTAAGTCCTTTATATTTTTTGATCATGGAGAAAGCAAGGGAATTCCAGAAAAACATCTACTTCTGCTTCAGAGCAGTTCTCCTGGGTTCCCTTACACTACTGCTCTCCACCCGGGTGCCCTTTCCCAATAAAATCTCTTGCTTTGTCAGCACATGTGTCTCCTCAGACAATTCATTTCTGAGTGTTAGACAAGAGCCTGGTTTGGGGCCCTGGAAGGGGTCCACCTTCCTGCAACAAATGGCGACTCTGGTGAGGACTCTTCTTCACTGAGACTGACATCCTGACCACTCAGGGTACTCAGGGGCCAGCTTGCCTGCCAATGGACCAGACCCCGCGGCCGCAACTGGGACCCTTTTGTCCCTGGTCTCCTTCTGACGCGGACAACTGGCCAGAGTGCCCCAATCCGTAAGGAACAAGAGATTTTATTGACCTTTCTCCCCTTCCCTCTCTCTTTCCTCTCCTTAACTCTTCCTATCCTTCCCTGTTTTTCTAGTCCCCTGGTCCTGAATGCAGGAATCTGGTTAAAGGGCCCTCAGCCTGAGCTGAGGATTGGAGACTGATCACCTCCTCTTGGCAGAGAACTCAAATTCTGGTTCTGGTCTGGTCTGATTTCTGGTAGGGCAGAGTTCCAGTCCTCCCTTCTCTGGAGGCACAGGGAAAAGTCTCATAACGCCTGGGTATCTGTAAGTGGCAGGAGACGTCTGTAAGGCCACTCCTTTTGCCCCCCCTCTCCCACCTCCTCCCCCTTCTTCTTTCAACCTGGCTTCCTTTCCTCCCTTGAAATCTTTGATGTTAGTACTTGGATCTGAAGTTCTGTGTCACTATAGGAGGTTTTCTGAAAGACTGTATTTCTGCCTGCAATGTGGGAGACCTGGGTTTGATCCCTGGGTCGGGAAGATCCCCTGGAGAAGGAAATGGCAACCCACTCCAGTATTCTTGCCTGGAGAATCCCATGGACGGAGGAGCTTGGTAGGCTACAGTCCATGAGCCGCAAAGAGTCGGACATGACTGAGCGACTTCACGTTTCACTTTCACTTTCTGCTCATTGATTACGCTAAAGCCTTTGTGCGAACCACAACAAACTGGAAAATTCTTAAGGAGATGGGAATACCAGACCACCTTGCCTGTCTCCTGAGAAACCTGTGTTCAAGTCAAGAAGCAACAGTTAGAACTGAATATAGAGCAACTGACTGGTTCAGAATTGGGAAAGGAGTACAACAAGGCGGTACATTGTCACTCTGCTCATTTAACTTCTATACAGAGTACATCATGCAAAATCCTACGCTGGATCCATCACAAGCTAGAGTCAAGATCGTCAGGATGATACCACTCTAATGGCAGAAAGTGAAGAGGAGCTAAAGAGCCTCTTGAAGGTGAAAGAGGAGAGTGTAAAAGCTGGCTTAAAACTCAACATTCAAAACAATAAGATCATGGCATCCAGCCCCATCATTTCATGACAAATACAGGGGGGGAAATGCAAACTATGACAGATTTTCTTGGGCTCCAAAATCACTGTGGATGATGACTGCTGCCATGAATTTAAGACACTTGCTCCTTGGAAGGAAAGCTATGACCAACTTAGACGATGTATTAAAAAGCAGAAACATCACTTTGCCAACAAAGTTCCACATAGCCAAAGCTATGGTTTTTGTAGTAGTCATGTATGGATATAAGAGTTGGATCATAAAGAAGGCTGAGTGCTGAAGACTTGATGCTTTCAAATTGTGGTGCTGAAGAAGATTCGATAGTCCCTTGGCCTGTAAGGAGATCAAATCAGTCAATCCTGGAAGGACTGATGCTGAAGCTGAAACTCCAATATGCTGACCACCTGATATGAAGAGCTGACTCATTAGAAAAGACCTTGATTCTGGGAGAGATTGAAGGCAAAAGGAGAAGTGGACAACAGAGGATGAGATGGTTGGATGGCATCACTGACTCAATGGACATTAGTCTGAGAAAACTCCAGGAGACAGTGAAAGACAGAGATGCTTGGGGTGCTGCAGTCTGTGGGGTCGCAAAGAGTCAGACATGACTGAACAGCAATAACAAGTAGTTTTATTTTGTTTTGCTTGAGATGTTTTTCCTGGTGCAAACACTACAGCAGAGGGTTCCAGGACCCAGGTCCCCAGGTCCCCAGGTCCCAGCCTGTCTTACCCCTACACTAACAAGTCCCCTGGATTCCCCTAGGATGGGACTTAACCTTCAGCGATTCCCAAAGTGAAACTCAGCTGTGAGCCACCCTGACCAGGGGGCCATAGCGCCCACTAGTGTCTGTTCATTCCTTGTGCCGCGTGGGCTCGCTGGATTTGCGTGGTAAGTTCAGATCCTCTGGGAACAACGCCTTCAAGATTTTGGTGAGTCTCTTTTCCTGGGATTTTGGAGCTGGGGCACCTGCTGGCCAGCAAGGAAGACCCCATCACTGGTGGGAGCTGAAGCACTAGTAACCTCTGGCGCTGCCATGATGCAATGGGCAGCTGTCATGGGGCAGGTCCTGGGGTGGTATATTAGCTCAGACTGCTGTAACAAAAATACCATAGGCTGGGAGGTTTAAACAACCGACATCTGGACCCAAAGGCAGACACACACAGAAGGAAGATGATGTGAAGAGACGCAGGGAGAAAACAAAGCACAGAGAGGGGCCTGGAACAGATCCCTCAAGGTCCCTTGAAGTCCTGGGGGCTGGGGAGTCCAAGTTCAAGTTCCTGATGAGAGGACTCTTCCCGGTGTGCAGGCAGATGTCTTCTCACTGTTGTCCTCACATGGCAGAGAGAGATCCCCTTTCTCCAGTCTCTCCTTCTAATAACACTAATTCCATTCATGAAAGCTTCACTTCATGGCCTAATCACCTCCCAAAAGCCCCATCTCTGAATACCATCATATCAGGGATTAAGGTTTCTGCATATGAATTGGGGGGCAACACAATCATTCAGTCTACAGCAACTTCCCAGTTTAGAAGACGAGAAATACTTGTACTCATATCGTGCATCAGTTTCCTAGGGCTGCTGTAATAAAGTACCACATACCGGGTGGTTGAAACAACAGAAATTTATTTTCCCATAGTTCTAGAGGCTACGGTTCTCAGGTCAGAGAGCTGGTTCTTTCTGAGGGCCGTGAGTAAAGAGTCTGTTTCAGGCCCCTCCCTGTGGTTTGTGTTTGGCTGTTTTCTCCCTGTGTCTGTTCATGTCACCTTCCTTCTGTGTGCCACAGATGGCAGTTGAGGTTGTGCAGTGTGGAGGGGGGCGCTCTGTGCCCCTCTATACCACAGAGACTCTCATCTACCTGCCAGGCAGAGCTATGACCAAGTTGGATCAGCCCACTCCTTACAACTGAGTCATGCCATATAACACTCTAAATTTTGCATCTTGCTCTAGTTCCTGTGGGTTGTTTAGAATCATAATTGTTGGATTTTTCAAACATCTATTTAGTTTTCTATGTTTTTTTTTAACAATAACCTAATCCCTTTCCCACTCTCAATACATTCAGATTTATCTGCCTTTCTTTGATCTAGAGTGGGTGACACCCTCCCCACTCGCCTCACACACACCGCCACCAGTGCCCTTCCTTCTGTGATGTAGTCTCTGTTTTGTGGATGCCTTTTCACCACTTTCTTGTTTTTACTCCTTTGTTTTTAGAGTAAAAGATCCTTCAGTGGCATCTTAAGAAATGGTATATGGGAGGTTAACTCTGAGTGATCCTATATATTCAAAAATACTTCTAATTCATCTTCTCCATTCACTAATAGTTTTGCTGAGTCTAAACATTCTAGATTGAAAACCATTTCTGGGGGTTGGGATTGGGAGTTCATGTACACTCATGGCTGATTCATGTCAATGTATAGCAAAACGAATACAGTATTGTAAAGCAAAACAAACTAAAAAATAAAAATTAATTAAAAAAAAAGAAAACCATTTCTCTTTGAAATTTTGAGGATATTGTTCAACTCTCCCTCACTGCTTCACAAGGTAGCTCCCTAGCACTTTCATCTCTTCCAAGGTTCTGGCTCCCATTAAGTAAGTGCCTGTGGTTTCCTGGGCTCCCATGACACCACCTCTTCACAATGGCCCCCCAGGAGAGGGGGATGGTGGCTCTACCATGGTGGCTAATGTCCCAGCTTGTATATCCATCACTAATGACCCCAATCCCTGCATGCAGGTCCCTCCAGCATTAATACTCCAAGTCACTTCTTGGTTAAATCCTGATGATACAGAGGCCCATTGTTCCTGAAAGGACATGAGGCTGGAAATGATGCTGAAACAGTTCAAGATGCAGCAGTCAATGGGGTTCAGGAGCATTAGCCAAGTACTTATTCAAGTCAGTTACACAGATGTTTTCTGAGCCCCTTGGCTTCTAATTCTGGGGTTAAGATGTTTACAACCTGGTTTTAAGCACTTACTTTGTACATACAGGGTGCATTAGTTTGAAGTCCGTTTGGAGGCAACAAGAGCACTTCTGAGGGGCCTGACACACTCATGCATGTAATCAAAGCTTTTGTAGCCCACAAGTCCCAGCAGAGTGGCATTACCAGAGGTGCCTGAAATTTCACAGGTTTGTGCCCTGACCTGCAGTAACAGAACATCGGCCAAAAAGTCCCTCCAGGCAGAAAAGCCTGGTGGTCCCACCTGGGCACTGTGAGGAGGCTTCTGGGCAGGATGCTGGGCTGAGGAGTCCAGGGCCCTCCTTCACCTGTCTTGGAGGCCCTGGGCCCCTGTTCCTTTTGGGTGGCCCATTCTCACTCTACTGTCTGAAATATCACTGAGTGCACCTTCCTCCTGGAGCTTCCCTTGGCACCGCTCCCCTGAGTCTTCATCTGAGAGTCCGTCTACCTTCTAGCTAGCCTTGCTGCTCCCAGCCCACCACCTGTATAGGACTTCAGGTTAAAGGGTCCTGGTTGGAGTGCCTGGGGAGGAAGGGAACAATCCCTGCCTTCCTTCATCCCTCCTCTACTGTTGACATTCTGACCATGCTTGGACTTGACTCAGATGGTCAGGCCTGATGTGCATGCATGCTCAGTCATGGCCAACTCTTTGTGACCCCCATGGGCTGTAGCCCACCAGGCTCCTCTGTCCATGGGATTCTCCAGGCAAGAATACTGGAGTGGGCTGCCATTTCCTCCTCCAGGGAATCTTCTCAACCAGGGATCAAACCCACATCTCCTGCATTGGCAGGTGGATTATTTACTGCTGAACCACCTGGAAGCCCCAGATGGTCAGGACACCTGCATGTTAACTGGGGTCCTTTATAGAACATAGAGGCTTGCAGACAAAGGCATGGCTCTAAACAGTGGATTTCAGGCACTGCAGACAGCACTGACCAATAAGAATATGAGGTGAACTGGGTGCCGTTTTAAATTTTCTAGTAGTCACATTAAAAAAAAAAATAGCTAAAAGGTGAAGTTGATTTTAATGTTTTCTCTAACTTAATGTATCTAATATAGTATGATTTTGCCACATAAGTCATAATAATTACAAAGGAGGTCTGTCTCCCATCCAATCCCAGGGGACCAGGAGGAGATGGGGACCATAGAAGTGTTAAATAGGCCCTCTGACCCTGGGCATAACTCTCAGGAACAACCAGGGGAGTGTGAGCTGAGTTTAAAGGTTGGCACCAGAAAAAGTAGGCAGATTGGCAAATGGTGAGGGTGGAGGAGTACTGGGGTTTTGCTCCTGGGAAGTGTTACGATGTGTCTATGAAATTTTAAACACCCTACTGTATACACTGAGGTCTTGCGGGAGTTGCTCTTCTGGGAAACTAAAACTGGAGAGTGAATTCCCTGCCAAGCTGGAGCTGATGGAGCAGCCCAAGGGAGAAGCCAGCCTGGGGTAACCTGACAGCTTGAGCTAGGCGTGGCCTTCACAGGTGGGGTGCTCCCGAGTCTGAGATCACTGACCCTGATGACACTGCCTGCAACAGCCTGCCTGGCTCATCAGGCTCCAGTGTGTAGCCTAATACTCTCTGGTGGCTCAGACGGTAAAGAATCTGTCTACAACGGGGGAGAACTGGGTTCAATCCCTAGGTTGGGAAGATCCCCTGGAGAAGGGAAAGGCTACCTACTCCAGTTTACTTTCCTGGAGAATTCCATGGACATAGGAGCCCAGCTGACTCAGATGACCATTATATCTACTACTGCGGGCAGGAATTCCTCAGAAGAAATGGGTAGCCATCATGGTCAACAAAAGAGTCCAAAATGCAGTACTTGCATGCAGTCTCAAAAACGACAGAATGATCTCTGTTCGTCTTCAAGGCAAACCATTCAATATCACAGTTATCCAAGTCTATGCGCCAACCAGTAATGCTGAAGAAACTGAAGTTGACCGCTTTTATGAAGACTTACAAGATCTTTTAGAATTAACACCCAAAAAAGATGTCCTTTTCATTATAGGGGACTGGAATGCAAAAGAAGGAAGTCAAGAAACACCTGGAGTGACAGGCAAATTTGGCCTTGGAATGCGGAATGAAGCAGGGCAAAAGCTAACAGAATTTTGCCAAGAAAATGCACTGGTCATAGCAAACACCCTCTTCCAAAAACACAAGAAAGACTCTACATATGGACATCACCAGATGGTCAACTCCGAAATCAGATTGATTATATTCTTTGCAGCCAAAGATGGAGAAGCTCTATACAGTCAACAAAAACAAGACCAGGAGCTGACTGTGGTTCAGATCATGAACTACTTATTGCCAAATTCAAACTTAAATTGAAGAAAGTAGGGAAAACCGGTAGACCATTCAGGTATGACCTAAATCATATCCCTTATGATTATACAGTGGAAGTGAGAAATAGATTTAAGGGACTAGATCTGATAGAGTGCCTGATGAACTTTGGAATGGGGTTCATGACATTGTACAGGAGACAGGGATCAAGACCATCCCCATGGAAAAGAAATGCAAAAAACCAAAATGGCTATCTGGGGAGCCCTTACAAGTAGCTGTGAAAAGAAGAGAGGTGAAAAGCAAAGGAGAAAAGGAAAGATATAAGCATCTGAATGCAGAGTTCCAAAGAATAGCAAGAAGAGATAATAAAGCCTTCTTCAGCAATCAATGCAAAGAACTAGAGGAAAACAACAGAATGGGAAAGGCCAGAGATCACTTCAAGAAAATTAGATATACCAAGGGAACATTTCATGCAAAGATGGGCTCGATAAAGGACAGAAATGGTCTGGACCTAACAGAAGAAGAGATATTAAGAAGAGGTGGCAAGAATACACAGAAGAACTGTACAAAAAGAGCTTCACGACCAAGATAATCATGATGGTGTGATCACTCACCTAGAGCCAGACATCCGGGAATGTGAAGTCAAGTGGGCGTTAGAAAGCATCACTACGAACAAAGCTAGTGGAGGCGATGGAAATCCAGTTGAACTATTTCAAATCCTGAAAGATGATGCTGTGAAAGTGCTACACTCAATATGCCAGCAAATTTGGAAAACTCAGCAGTGGCCACAGGACTTGAAAATGTCAGTTTTCATTCCAATCCCAAAGAAAGGCAATGCCAAAGAATGCTCAAACTACCGCACAATTGCACTCATCTCACGCGCTAGTAAAGTAGCGCTCAAAATTCTCCAAGCCAGACTTCAGCAATACGTGAACTGTGAACTTCCAGATGTTCAAGCTGGTTTTAGAAAAGGCAGAGGAACCAGAGATCAAATTGCCAACATCCGCTGGATCATGGAGAAAGCAAGAGAGTGCCAGAAAAACATCTATTTCTGCTTTATTGACTAAGCCAAAGCCTTTGACTGTGTGGATCACAATAAACTGTGGAAAATTCTTCAAGAGATGGTAATAGCAGACCATCTGACCTGCCTCTTGAGAAACCTGTATGCACGTCAGGAAGCAATAGTTAGAACTGGACATGGAACAACAGACTGGTTTCAAATAGGAAAAGGAGTACATCAATATACAAGGCTGTATATTGTCACCCTGCTTATGTAACTTCTATGCAGAGTACATCATGAGAAATGCTGGGCTGGAAGAAGCACAAGCTGGAATCAAGATTGCAGAGAGAAATATTAATAACCTCAGATATGCAGATGACACCACCCTTATGGCAGAAAGTGAAGAGGAACTAAAAAGCCTCTTGATTAAAGTGAAAGTGGAGAGTGAAAAAGTTGGCTTACAGCTCAACATTCAGAAAACGAAGATCATGGCATCTGGTCCCATCACTTCATGGGAAATAAGATGGGGAAACAGTAGAAACAGTGCAGACTTCTATTTTTTTGGTGCTCCAAAATCGCTGCAGATGGTGACTGCAGCCATGAAATTAAAAGACGCTTACTTCTTGGAAGGAAAGTTATGACCAACCTAGATAACATATTGAAAAGCAGGGACATTAGTTTGCCAACAAAGGTCCGTCTAGTCAAGGCTATGGTTTTTCCAGTGGTCATGTATGGATGCGAGAGTTGGACTGTGAAGAAAGCTGAGCACTGAAGAATTGATGCTTTTGAAGTGTGGTGTTGGAGAAGACTCTTGAGAGTCCCTTGGACTGCAAGGAGATCCAACCAGTCCATTCTAAAGGAGATCAGCCCTGGGTGTTCTTTGGAAGGAATGATGCTAAAGCTGAAACGCCAGTACTTTGGCCACCTCATGGGAAGAGTTGACTCATTGGAAAATACTCTGATGCTGGGAGGGATTGGTGGCAGAAGGAAGAGGGGACAACAGAGGATGAGATGGCTGGATGGCATCACGGACTCGATGGATGTGAGTCTGAGTGAACTCCGGGAGATGGTGATGGACAGGGAGGCCTGGCGTGCTGCGATTCATGAGGTCACAAAGAGTTGGACACGACTAAGCAACTGATCTGAACTGAAAGCTATCTATAGATTCAACACAGTCTCTATCACAGTTTTAATGGCACTTTTCACAGAATTAGAGAACAGTACTAAATATTATACAGAGCCACAAAAGACTCTGAAGGACCAAAGCAATCCTGAGAAAGAAAGAAGTACAAAGTAGGCAGCATCAGATTTCTGATTGCAAGCTATGTAGCTATAGTTATCAAAACAGTATAGCGATGACATTAAAACCACACACCAATGGAACAGAATCAAGAGCCCAGAAATAAATCCATTCATATAGAGTCAAGCAATATTTCACAAGGTAGCCAAGAATAATCAATGGAGAAAAAAAACAGTCTTTTTGACAACAGGGCTGGGGAAATTGAATATTCACATCCAAAGAATGAAAGTAGATGCCTATCTTACACCACTCACAAAAATTAACTTGAATCAATTAAAGACTTGACTCGAAGCCTAGAAACCGTGAAACTACTAGAAAATAATAGGCAGTAAGCTCCATGACATCAGTGTTTGCAATATTTTTTGGATATGACACTTAAAGCACAAACAACAAAATAGAAAACTAAATAAATGCGACTACATCAAAGTAAAAAGCTTCTGCATAGCAAAAGAAACCATTAACAAAATGAAAAGATAACCTATGGAATGGGAGAAAAATATTTGTAAACCATGTATCTGATAAGGGGTTAATATCTTAAATGTATAAAAAACTCGTAACAGCAAAAAATAAATAAATAAAATCTAATTTATAATGGACAAAGAACCTGAATAGACATTTCTCCAATGAAGAGAGATATGAAAGGTCAACACATACATGAAAAGCTATCTCCATCACTAACCATCAGGGAAGTACAAATCAAAGCCACAATGATACCATCTCACACCAGTTAGAATGTCTATCGTCAAAAAGACGAGAGATAATAAATGCTGACAAGGTTGTGGAGAAAAGGGAACCCCTGTGTACTATTGGTGAGATTATAGATTGGTACAGCCACTATGGAAAACAATATAGACGTTCCTCAAAAATTAAAAAATGGAACCACAACATGATCCAGCAATTCCACTTCTGGGAATATATCTGAAGAAAATAAAAGCACTGTCAAAAGAGGCATCTGCACCTCCATGTTCAGAGCAGCATTCATTTACAATAACCAAGACATGGAAACAACCTGTGTCCACTGAGGAATGAATGGATAAAGAAACTGTGATACATAAACAAACACATTAAAAAGGTGGAAATCCTGCCATTTGGAACAACACAGATGGATCTTAACAGCATTACATTAAGTGAAATAAGTCAGAGAAAGAAAAATATTGTATGATCTTACTTATACATGAAATCTAAAAAAAAAAAAAACCGCAAGGAAAAAAACCGAAACTCATAGAAAGAAATCAGGTTTGTAACTACCAAGGCAGAGAGTGAGGTCTGGGAGGAAACTGGAAGATGTGGCAAAATGTATAAACTTCCATTTACAAAAGAAGTATTACAAAAGTAATAATGTACAACTTGATGACTATAGTTGACACTTGTTACATGGTGTATACCAAAGTTGTTAAGGAAATAAATCCTGAGTTCTCATCACAAGAGGAAAAAAACCATGTTTTTTTTTTTTTCTTTTTTTGTATCTATATGAGATGATGGATGTTAACTAAACTTGTAATCATTTCACAACATATCTGTCAAATCATTATGCTGTACATCTCAAACTCATATAGTGCTGTATGTCAATTATATCTCAATGAAACTGGGAAAAAATGTTAAAATCCCCTCTATGAGCCATCATCTTAGGACCCATATTATTCTCCTTTATTTAGGTATTCACAGAGGAAAAGTAAAGAACTAAATTCCTGAGGACGGGCTGTGTTATGGCTATGACTGGGTAGACCTTCTGTGGGTGACCCTAAGGCGTCTGCTTCATCTTTGCATCCTTGCCTTCCCAGATGGGAGTATCCTTTGTCTGATGACAGATTCCCTAGACTTCTGCAATATTAAGCACAACGTTCAATCAAAATGACTAGAGACTATCAAACAAGTCTAATTATTTCTTTACAACATAACTCCCAAAACACACTACAAATGCAGTAAAACATACAGAAAGTGAGCTCCACGGTATCTCTTCAGTCGCTCAGTCGTGTCCAACTCTTTGTGACCCCATGAATCGCAGCACATCAGGCCTCCCTGTCCATCACCAACTCCCAGAGTTCACTCAGACTCACGTCCATCGAGTCCGTGATGCTATCCAGCCATCTCATCCTCGGTCATCCCCTTCTCCTCCTGCCCCTAATCCCTCCCAGCATCAGAGTCTTTTCTGTTGTGCCAGGTTTAAAATTCAAGCGTGCACCGCTCAGCCAATCATTGTAAGCCTAGTAGCCTAGAGGTGGCCTATAGAGACAAAGGTGGAAATTCTTCAGGAAAGCCCGCGCCCACGAAAGAACTGACTAATCAGCAGTTAACGAGTAACCCGTGCAACCATCTACGTTTGCCAGCTGCCTATAATCCTATAAATACTGCTCGAACCCAGAGATCGGGGCCTCTCGTCTTACTCCACTGCGTTGGATGTGGCGGGGGCCCTGACTCGAGTCAGAAATAAATTTCCCTTTTTGCCTTTTGCATTGTCGTGGAGGTCTTGTTCTTGTCGGTCTTGGGATTCGAACTTTCGGGCACAACATTTTCCAATGAGTCAACTCTTCGCATGAGGTGGCCAAAGTACTGGAGTTTCAGCTTTAGCATCAGTCCTTCCAAAGAAATCCCAGGGTTGATCTCCTTCAGAATGGACTGGTTGGATCTCTTTGCTGTCCAAGGGACTCTCAAGTCTTCTCCAACACCACAGTTCAAAAGCATCAATTCTTCAGCGTTCAGCCTTCTTCACAGTCCAACTCTCACATCCATACATGACCACTGGTAAAACCATGGCCTTGACTAGACGGACCTTAGTCAGCAAAGTAATGTCTCTGCTTTTGAATATGCTATCTAGGTTGGTCATAACTTTCCTTCCAAAGATAAGTGTCTTTTAATTTCATGGCTGCAATCACCATCTGCAGTGATTTTGGAACCCCCAAAAATAAAGTCTGATACTGTTTCCACTGTTTCCCCATCTCTTATGTATACCTAAAACAATTTTAAAGCATGTCATGTAGCCAATCAATGAGACTGTGTTTGTTAACACTTGTTCTTCACCTATTGGGGTAACCATGGGCACAAGCCTTGGGCAGGCCTCACCTCTTGGACACAGACAACTCCATTTTCTCCAGCATCATCCCACATCTTTTAATTCTGAATTACCAATTCCCAAATTAAAAGGGAGGAATCAATTTTCCTTCACAGAAGAAATTATTTTATTCCATTTGAAAACAGTATACAGTTCTTTGCCTGGCAAAAGTCATTTTCTCATGAGTGTGCATTCTGCCTTTTGAAATTAATGGTGACAAAATGTTAGAGAAACTCGTGGTCCTTGGGCAGAGCACACAAACATTTGACTAGAAAGGCATTTATAGATCAAAACATTTCCTGTAGCAATGATTCACAAATTCACTTTAAGACCAGTTTGACTTTGAAGAAAACATTTAGTTTTATGATTTAAATCTGCTAAGTGAACCCAGAACAAAACAGTTTTTCACATAATTGATTGAGAGGGGAAACTGAAAACCCATCACAAGTACACATCCACATTTCTCTTTTCTTACATGAGCTCTTTTAAACTGATCTCTAGGCCGAAGGTGTCAAATGCCTTAAATCTGCCCAAATCTCAGCATTTGTGCATCATGTTTTTCTCCCTGGAGGCAGACCTTTCCAAGGCTCAGCCACCCTGGCCAATTCCCACTCCTCCATGGGACCGAGGCAGGCTCCTACCCTCACCCCAATCACGCTTGCTACAACAGCAAGGCCTCAGAGGCCAACCAGGTCCTTCACGAGCTTCCAAACTTAACACCACTGTTGCTTGTCAGAGAAGAAGATGGGCAAACCTCAGGCATCTCTTTTCATGGTCTTCCACAGCAAGGGTCACCTCTAGGCTCTACATTAAGTGTTCGGTATTTTAACATCAATAAGCTACATTGTATTCACCCAAAGAAAGGTGACTGAGTCCTAATCCTGTTCTACAACTCTAGAAGTCCTAAGAACAGGATCAAGGAAGCAGAGCAAGTACATCCATTTTCCCTGCACCACTTTGCCAGGAGCATACTGGGGCCAGCAGATGCTGGGCTGGTGACTGCTCAGCTTTAGAAATGTCACATGTTGGGACCTGGGTGATAAGGCACTCATCTTTCTCCCTATACCTACTCCACTCAACACAGATCAGAAAGAGCTCCTTTCAAGGATGCTGACTTGGGGAATCCAGTTAGTAATCACTATGGAGAAGGTCCTCAGGTGAAACTGGGCCATGGCTTTCAGATGTTCTGGCCAGGAAGTGCCGGCCACACCATGAAGAGTTTAAAATGTGCCACTGTGTCAGATTAAGGAGCTCTAAAATTATGAGGAACAGAACTGCTATTTACTCAATATTATAGCAGTTTCAATTAGGGCTTTCAAAATTCTAGATATGACATAAAAAAGCTATCTGGGTGTAAATGTGAAGCAGGGTTTGTTACAATTGTAATGTATCACGCCTTGAAACAGGGTGGCATCTCATTATTGCACACCGTCTTTGCTGGGGAGATATCAAACATCATTTTTCAAAGCCAGTCATCCCTCCACAGTAGGCAGGGGACAAAGCAACACATAGACAAAAAAGCTGACACCAGGGTCTCCCATACGCAGGTCCATCTGCCAAGGCCATTCATCTCCCTCCGAGCATGTCCAACTTGAGGGCCTACAGTGCTATTGTGAAGACACACAAGTCCAGTCCACTAAATGCCTTCAAGGAGCAGCATTTGCCATGTGTAAATGTCTCTCCTGTCGTTCTTATCTGGATATAAGAGGCTGAGAATGCTGATGTTTTGGCTCCCACAAGCTTGGATGAGTCCACTCCCCATGATGAATGTGACTGAGAACATGATGGTAACTTCTCAAATCTTTCCATATGTCACAGAAAAAAAAAAAAAAAATGCAGCATGCTAAGATATGGCCAACATCAGCAGAAGCCCAAGTGCTAAAGCTGGCCTGATTCCTTAGAAACAAGAGCTAGTTTCCCCCGTGGGTGGTCTGACTCAACTGGCTGTCTGAAGAGGGGATGGTTGGCATTGGAATTGCTAATCCGGGGGCTTGCCCTGGAACTGCATTCCCTGCCATGGAGCCATTAGGGACAGCAGTTGTATTCAAGATACTAGGGGTCTCACTAGTAGCTTGTATTTTAAAATAGACCAAATAAAACACTGGTAAAACAACTCCAATTAGAAGCATGATAAAAACAGCATTCCACCACTGAATTCCACAGTCTGCACCATTTGTCAGTATCTTCGGAGTGGCAGGAAGCAGTGGCTGACTGGAGGTCTCTATGGAGTAACTTTCACTCAAAAAGATTTCTGATTGAACTGCATGTTCAATATTCTGATCAATGCCCTTAAAGAAATCCGTCAGTGAGCTAGATGAGGCACTGGCATGACAGCTGCTCTGTCTGGGTCTGGCTGCTCCTCGAAGGTCACTCTGGTCTCTGCGGATGAGTTCAGGAGGGGTCTAAGTTCTTTGTGGGTCTCTGTTAGGATGCTGTGGTTTTTCACTGGAATCTTAATAGATTTTAAAGCATATAAGTCTTGTTCTCTGATGAAGTTGTTGACTTTCTTGATATCTGCGACCTAGGGAAGCCATGAAGACAAACATCACAAAATATGTAAAGCTGTTTAAAACTAATATCCAAAAAGTGGCACTTAACCTTCCTGGGTGATGGTCCACACCCACATCACTTAAGAATCTGAGGAACACTGGAAAACTGTTCAGTTTTCCAATACACAAAATTGAGTTCAGGCTGAATAACTGTTTTTTGGCTTTAACTCGGCCTTAATGTACAGCTTAGTCATCAAATTTCTGTACAGACTTAAAATTGGAGCAACTCAAGATCAGTTTTGGAAAAGAATTTATTGTTTATTTGTTTAAAGTGTGCCTTCAATAAAAAGCCTTAAGGTGAAACACTTCATGGTAAAAGAAGGCTGTAGCCCTTTCTGCATTTAACTTTTTAGGCAACAGTGCCCCTGTCTGGCTGACTTCTCTCCTGTATCAGAATTTAATTTAGTAGCTGCAGTAGATATTAGCATTCAGCAAATACAAAGCCTTAGCCAGCTCTACCGACATTAGGACCTAGTTCATCTGTAACAACTTCTTAAAAGGTGTGCTCTCATGATTCTACTACGTTTTCCTTTCCAGATGTACTATATGGCCTATAAACTTATTTTTAAAATAAAAGCAATCTAGAGTTAATTCAGTTTGAGGCTTTCAGAACACTTTTTATTACTAGAAACATGCACAGAATATGCATTAAGTTGGAAACTACAAACTGACACCTTCCATTTCAATATTATGACTTGAGAAAGGAACATGACCTGAGTTTTAAAGACTCACAAGAAAGTTTATGACAAAGTTATAACAAACTCTCCTCATACTCAAACTTTAAGATTTAAAATGTAGGGGGAATGTAAGTCAAAGACAAATCCTCCCTCAAGTGATTGTTTGAAAACTTACCAAAAGCATCAGAGATATATTCTAAGGTTTTAACTCCTAAGTCCATTTAAACTAGAATGTAAATACAGTCAAGAGACTTCATTCAAATCAATCATTTTCATTATTTTAATTATTTAGCAATTGCTTTTATCATTTAATTGTATTGGGGTAGATCTTGCAACTTAAGGTTCTTGAGATATTTTTGTCTTTGATCCTAATAAGCTAACATCAAAACTTATTTACTTCAAATAGGAAAACTGATCACTTATTAGATAAATTATATAGTTCTTTTGGATTTGTTAAACATCAGCATTCCAAGAAGCACACTGCGTCTATTCAGGTCTTTGTAGGAAAGGATTCAATTTTTCGCCCTTGCTCTATAAACCATTTAGTACGCCTACAGAAGCTGATTATTAGGATCAAATAAAAATCTCAGTACGATTTAGAGACCATTATGTGTCCCAGGGGGCTTTCCAGGTGGCTCAGTGGTAAAGAATCCACCTGCCAATGCAGAAGATGCAGGTTCGATCCCTGGGTCAGGAAGATCCCTGGAGTAGGAAATGGCAACCCACTCTAGTATTCTTGCTTGGAGAATCCCATGGACAGGGGAGGCTAGATGGTGACAGTCCACGGGGTCACAAAGAATCAGACATGACTTAGCAACTAAGCAGGCTTGCATGTGTCCCTAGAGACCAGTTTAATACCCTGGGAAACAACAGTCCCACACAACATGTTGAGTCATTTGATCCCTGCTAGATAAATGAGAGACCCTTCAAGGATAAAAGGATTTTTTAAACAAGTATTTTATACAGCCTTGGAGAGAGAAAATAGTAGCACAGTGCTAGCAAAATGAAATAGTTTGAATCTAGGAGAAAATGCAACAATTCAATAAATACTCTCCTACTTACTTTGCCATTGTTAATCACTCTGAATGCTAAAAACATAATTAAAGAGAGAAACAGAGTTATATAGATATACAGCATACAAAGGATAATCATGCAGTTCTGAAAGAGAGAAGGCAAAAATTTACCAATCAAATAAGCTACAATTAGCAAGAAAGGTTTAAAAACAGAAAAGTAGCAAAAAAAAAAAAAAAAAAAAGGCAAGCACACCAAAGAAATCTTGGATAAACTCTGCCTGGCACCTCTGGCCCCTTATGCATTAAATAAAATGTGCTCAAAAGAGAAAAAAGGTTTCAGAATTTCAGTTTGGAAGGACAAGGAAGACCAGAAGTACTGTGCAGAGAGGGAACTGTCCCATCACCTGAAACTCCTAATTTCCCCTCTCTGTGATGAACAGGTCATTCCACCTGCCCTCCATCTCTAGCTAGATAGGAGTGTCCTTTACTCTAGAACAAGCTTCTCCCAACTACTTCTGGGGATCATAAAAAAAAAAAAAAAAAAAGGCAAGCACACCAAAGAAATCTTGGATAAACTCTGCCTGGCACCTCTGGCCCCTTATGCATTAAATAAAATGTGCTCAAAAGAGAAAAAAGGTTTCAGAATTTCAGTTTGGAAGGACAAGGAAGACCAGAAGTACTGTGCAGAGAGGGAACTGTCCCATCACCTGAAACTCCTAATTTCCCCTCTCTGTGATGAACAGGTCATTCCACCTGCCCTCCATCTCTAGCTAGATAGGAGTGTCCTTTACTCTAGAACAAGCTTCTCCCAACTACTTCTGGGGATCAGGAAGAGGTAGGAAGGGTCTCCAACCTTCAATGAGTGCCTGTGTTCCTCTTAACACAGGGCCAAGGGGCAGATGGCGCCTTTTCCCATGGGGTTTCTTACTTTGCAGCCATACTGAAGAGCGAGCTTGTTGAGGCTGTCCCCCTGGGCCAGCTCCCGCTGCAGCAGCACCACATCCCCTGCTCCTGGCCGGTTAGAGTGGTGGGCACCCTTCTTCTGGCCCTCCTTGCCCCGGGGCCGCAGGGCCACTCGGTGGGACTCTTCCTCAGAGGAGTCCTCGGAGTCCTCAACACCATTCTCAAACATGTAAACGTGGCTGGTCGGAGTCCTACAGACCACAGCTGGGCCTTGGAAGGTCTTGGTTATCACCTCCTTCTGCCTCATTTCCTTAACTGAAAACCAAACCCCAAGGTTAATTCCACACAAGGCATATTCATTCCTCTGGAACTACAATGAAGATAAATGTCTTCTTGTTAGAGATGACTTCTTTCCCTAAAATAAATACTCAACACATACTCATGACATGTGTTGATTATTTTGTGCACAAAAAATGTCAAAACGTATTTATGCTGGCTGAGATAAAGGGAGAGATAGGCAAATAAATACATTTTTTCCTAATTACATATTTTTGAGCAAAAAACAAGAATCCTCTTTCTTCTCCCTTTATTCCTCATCCATTGCTATGTCTCCCCAGAACCCACAGATGTACAGAAAAAACTTCTCTTTTTGCTCCTGGAGTAATAAAGCAGCAGCTGGGATCACTGACGAAAGGTAAGGACTGCTCCCAACTTCCTTCTTGCACTAAGACTCTTAAACTCAGAACATTTTACAAAAAAAAATTCTTGCTCAATTCTTCAAGCATTCCAAAGTAGTTTTACTTAAGGTCAAGACTAAGAACATTTGCTTAGAAGAATTATGAGACTAAATACTCTGATCTTGAAACGGCTTGAATTATGTAACAAGTGAGGCAAGTTAAGGTGAAGATTTCTGTCAAACTAAGGAATTCGTCCGGTTTTTCAGAGCTCCCTTGGCCTTCAGAACCTTCCCAAGTCTGGTTTTTATTTTCACTTCCAGACAAGTGCAGAAGCCACAATACAGCCTTTTCGCTCTCCAAGTGGCTTGAATGAACTTCCAGAAATGAAATCTCAAAACCGGGAACGACAGCCTGAAACAATTGGCACTGGGTTTCTTGGGAGCCAGAAGGGATGCGGCCCCCTAGGAACAGCGGGGCCGCGGAGAGACCCCTCCCTGGCCCCAGGCCCCTCCCCGCACTCCGAAGCCCGCGCCGGCTCGCGGGGAGGGAGGGAAGACGCGGCTCTCCGGACGTCCGAGGGTCACCCCCGGCGGCCGGGGCTCGAGCGAACCTTCCCGTCGGAGCTCAGCGCCTGCAAGAAGCTCCGGGGCCTCCGTTTCCCTCGGAGCTCCTTCCGCGAAAGGAAGGGGGACCCCAAACAGGAGCTAAGAAAAAGCCGGGAGCAGCCTGTCCTCTGCTCAGACCGGCGGAGCCCCAACGTTCCACAGAGGCACGACCTCCGACCTCCACCCCAGAAACCGCCGGCCAGCCCTCGACAGTCTGGGTCGCGGCACCTCCAGCTGCAGGAGGGTGACCTCAGAGTCCCAGGAGTGTTGGCTGGCCACCCAGACTACAAGCGGGGCGACGCCACTGCCCCGAATTAGGATCGTCGCCCCCCTCCAGCAGGCCCGGTACCTCAGCATCCGGGATCCACCGAGACCCGCCGCCGCCGCCGCCGCGCCTGCCGATTGGCTGCGGAAATCAGCTGGTGTCTGGGGGCGGGAACGGCGAGGTAGCCAATGAATCAGTGATGGGCGGCTCCGGCAGGGCGGAGAGGTCGGCACAGGACTTGCGAATCCCAGGGGCGGGGCCGAGGGCGGGGCCGAGGGCGGGGCCGAGGCCGGCGGCGGGGCGGGGCCCAGGCGGAGCCCCTGGACCGAACGTCGCCACACCCGCCTGACTGGGTGCCTCGCTCCGTCGCCGCTCCTGGCTCCTTGTCTCTCCCAGCTCTCCGCTGAGCCTCCGCGCTCTCACCCCCTCTCTGTCTGTAATATGTAACGACAGCTCGGGTACCTAGTAGACGGTAGCTGAGGCCTCCGGCCAAGAAGGAGCCCCAGGGAATCTGCGTGGGAGGGTGAGGGGTCTCCGCAGCCTGGGCCTTCTCTGGTCTGAACAGGGGAGTTTGCTCCCCCGCGCCCCGCCCAAAAGGATAAAAAAGAAAAGTCCACGGGTGTAACACAGCGAACCGCGCAGTGACCAAAGAAACATAATTTATCAAGTGTCACATGGTGGAGGGCTTTCTCCTTGATACACTGAATGTTGGCAATTTGATCTCTGGCTCTTCTGCCTTTTCTAAATCCAGCTTGAACATCTGGAGGCTCATGGTTCATGTATTGTTGAAGCCTGGCTTGGAGAATTTTGAGGATTACTTTGCTAGCATGTGAGATGACTGCAATTGTGCAGTAGTCTGAGCATTCTTTAGCATTGCCTTTCTTTGGGATCGGAACGAAAACTGACCTTTTCCAATCCTGTGGCCACTGCCGAGTTTTCCAAATTTGCTGACTTATTGAGTGCAGCATTTTAACAGCATCCTCTTTTAGGATTTGAAATAGCTCATTTGGAATTCCATCACCTCCACCAGCTTAGTTCATAGTAATGCTTCCTAAGGGAGACTCGCCCAAAGGTGCACAGTAGGTTAGCAGTAGCTTTGAGGCACTATGGAAAATGCACGGAGACCTACACCAGCTCTGCATTTACCAGCTGTGCAACCGTGATCTTTCTGTAAGCTTTTTGGGCCTTGGTCCCCTCTTTCCTGATAGCAGGGCTCCCTGGTAGCTCAGTTGGTAAAGAATTCGCCTGCAAAAAAAAAAAAAGAATTCGCCTGCAATGCAGGAGACCCTTGTTTAATTCCTGGGCTGGGAAGATCCGCTGGAGAAGGGATAGGCTACCCACTGCAGTATTCTGACCTGGAGAATTCCATAAACTATACAGTCCATGGGGTCACAAAGAGTCGGACACAACTGAGCTACTTTAACTTCACTTACCCTCTTCTACTGTGTTGTTCCCTACGCCCAGGATGGCCATACATTCCTTCTGCCTGGAATAATTCCAGGTTATGCCTGTTGTCTCAACACAATTATCATTAACACCCCTTCCCTTCTCACAGTGTCTGGACACACTCTCGGCCCCTGCGGCAGTTTTCAAGGCACATGCTCTCCACCTACCCCTGGAGGCCATTGCTAGTTCATCACAGAGGCCCAGACAGCTGTTAGGCATCAGCATAGAACATCAAGGATAGCCAGGACCAATAGAGCGATACTGTCAGAGGAGGTGAAGTTGGCTTGCCATCCCTACTTTGTGGAATTGGGTGTTCTTGATCTGGTTTCTTAGGTTGTGGTTTCTCTAGTGACACAAGAAAATCCATTGGTCATTGTGGCTCAGTCTCCTATCCACAAACAGGAAAAATCAAAGCCTCTTGATTTCTTCCACATTTTGTAAAGTCGTTTTTAGAAATGAAGCCCTTGGGAGACACATGGCAATGAGTGTTAAAGCTCACACCTACAAAGATGTTGCCAATTTTAGGAATTCAGAGGAAAGTGGTAGAAAAAAGACTTAAGAAATAGATTGCATTTGGTACAGAAACAAAACATTATTAAAAATTTAAAAGGCATGTGATGAATTGGGTAAAAAAAATCTGTTGTCTTTGATATGTTAACATCTTGAATATATAAAAGATATTCAAACCTTACTAAGAAAAAACAAACACTCAATGGAATAATGTTGTAAACAATTTGCTAAAGAAATGCGTATAGAAAAAGGGGTGTCAGTTCACTTCAGTTCAGTTGCTCAGTTGTGACCAACTCTTTGTGACCCCATGAATCGCAGCACGCCAGGCCTTCCTGTCCATCACCAACTCCCGGAGTTCACTCAGACTCACGTCCATTGAGTCAGTGATGCCATCCAGCCATCTCATCCTCGGTCATCCCCTTCACCTCCTGCCCCCAGTCCCTCCCAGCATCAGGGTTTTTCCAGTGAGTCAACTCTTCGGATGAGGTGGCCAAAGTACTGGAGTTTCAGCTTTAGAATCAGTCCTTCCAAAGAAATCCCAGGGCCGATCTCCTTCAGAATGGACTGGTTGGATCTCCTTGCAGTCCAAGGGACCCTCAAGAGTCTTCTCCAACACCACAGTTCAAAAGCATTAATTCTTCAGCGCTCAGCTTTCTTCACAGTCCAACTCTCACATCCATACATGACCACTGGAAAAACCATAGCCTTGACTAGACAGACATTTGTTGGCAAAGTAATATCTCTGCTTCTGAATATGCTATCTAGGTTGGTCATAACATTTCTTCCAAGGAGTAAGTGTATTCTAATTTCATAGCTGCAGTCACCATCTGCAGTGATTTTAGAGCCCCCAAAAATAAAGTCTGACACTGTTTCCACTGTTTCCCCATCTATTTCCCATGAAGTGATGGGACCAGATGCCATGATCTTCGTTTTCTGAATGTTGAGCTTTAAGCCAAACTTTTCACTCTCCTCTTTCACTTTCATCAAGAGGCTTTTTAGTTCCTCTTCACTTTCTGCCATAAGGGTGGTGTCATCTGCATATCTGAGGTTATTGATATTTCTCCTGGCAATCTTGATTCCCGCTTGTGCTTCTTCCAGCCCAGCATTTCTCATAATGTACTCTGCATAGAAGTTAAATAAGCAGGGTGACAATATACAGCCTTGACGTACTCCTTTTCCTATTTGGAACCAGTCTGTTGTTCCATGTCCAGTTCTAACTGTTGCTTCCCGACCTGCATACAGATTTCTCAAGAGGCAGGTCATATGGTCTGCTATTACCATCTCTTGAAGAATTTTCCACAGTTTATTGTGATCCACACAGTCAAAGGCTTTGGTATAGTCAATAAAGCAGAAGTAGATGTTTTTCTAGAACTCTCTTGCTTTTTCCATGATCCAGCAGATGTTGGCAATTTGATCTCTGGTTCCTCTGCCTTTTCTAAAACCAGCTTGAACATCACGAAGTTCACGGTTCATGCATTGCTGAAGCCTGGCTTGGAAAAGTTTGAGCACTATTTTACTAGTGTGTGAGATGAGTACAATTGTGCGGTAGTTTGAGCATTCTTTGGCATTGCCTTTCTTTGGGATTGGAATGAAAACTGACCTTTTCCAGTCCTGTGGCCACTGCTGAGTTTTCCAAATTTGCTGGCATATTGAGTGTAGCACTTTCACAGCATCATCTTTCAAGATTTGAAACAGCTCAACTGGAATTCCATCACTTCCACTAGCTTTGTTCATAGTGATGCTTTCTAAGGCTCACTTGACTTCACATTCCAAGATGTCTGGCTTTAGGTGAGTGATCACACCATCGTCATTATCTTGGTTGCAGAGCTCTGTTTTGTACAGTTCTTCCGTGTATTCCTGCCACTTCTTCTTAATATCTTCTTCTTCTGTTAGGTCCAGACCATTTATGTCCTTTATTGAGCCCATTTTTGCGTGAAATGTTCCCTTGGTATCTCTGATTTTCTTGAAGAGATCTCTAGTCTTTTCCATTCTGTTCTTTTCCTTTATTTCTTTGCATTTATCGGTGAGGAAGGCTTTCTTATCTCTTCTTGCTATTCTTTGGAACTCTGCTTTCAGATGCTTATATCTTTCCTTTTCTTCTTTGCTTTTCACTTCTCTTCTCTTCAAAGCTATTTGTAAGGCCTCCTCAGACAGCCATTTTGCTTTTTTGCATTTTGTTTCCATGGGGATGATCTTGATCCCTGTCTCCTGTACAATGTCACGAACCTCATTCCATAGTTCATCAGGCACTCTATCTATCAGATCTAGTCCCTTAAATCTATTTCTCACTTCCCCTGTATAATCATAAGGGATTTGATTTAGGTCATACCTGAATGGTCTAGTGGTTTTCCCTGCTTTCTTCAATTTCAGTCTGAATTTGGCAATAAGGAGTTCATGATCTGAGCCACAGTCAGCTCCTGTTTTTGTTTTCTGTATAGAGCTTCTCCATCTTTGGCTGCAAAGAATATAATCAATCTAATTTCGGTGTTGACCATCTGGTGATGTCCATGTGTAGTGTCTTCTCTTGTGTTGTTGGAAGAAGGTGTTTGCTATGACCAGTGCCTTCTCTTGGCAAAACTCTATTAGTCTTTGCCCTGCTTCATTCTGTATTCCAAGGCCAAATTTACCTGTTACTCCAGGTGTTTCCTGATTTCCTACTTTTGCATTCCAGTCCTCTATATGAAAAGGACAACTTTTTTGGGTGTTAGTTCTAAAAGGTCTTGTAGGTCTTCATAGAACCGTTCAGCTTCTTCAGCATTACTGGTTGGGGCATAGGCTTGGATTACTGTGATATTGAATGGTTTGCATTGGAAACAAACAGAGATCATTCTGTCGTTTTTGAGACTGCATCCAAGTACTGCATTTCGGACTCTTTTGTTTACCATGATGGCTACTCCTTTTCTTCTAAGGGATTCTTGCCTGTAGTAGTAGATATAATAGGCATCTGAGTTAAATTCACCCATTCCAGTCCATTTGAGTTTGCTGATTTCTAGAATGTCGACGTTCACTCTATCTATCTCCTGTTTGACCACTTCTAATTTGCGTTGATTCATGGACCTGACATCCCAGATTCCTATGCAATATTGCTCTGTACAGCATTGGACCTTGCTTCTATCACCAGTCACATCTACAACTGGGTATTGTTTTTGCTTTGGCTCCTTCACTTCATTCTGTCTGGAATTATTTCTCCACTGATCTCCAGTAGCATATTGGGCACCTACTGACCTAGGGAGTACCTCTTTCAGTATCCTATCATTTTGCCTTTTCATACTGTTCATGGGGTTCTCAAGGCAAGAATACTGAAGTGGTTTGCCATTCCCTTCTCCAGTGGACCACATTCTGTCAGCCCTTTCCACCATGACCTGCCTGTCCTGGGTGGCCCCACGGGCTTGGCTTAGTTTCATTGAGTTAGACAAGGCACTTTACAAATAGTCAATCAATGGAAACTCAGATAGTTGCAACATCCTGAAAAAGTCAAACCTCAAAGGCTTCTGTGGTGTGTGGTTGCACAGGCAGGGATACCGGACTCTCAGGCAGGCCCTGATGGTAGGAATGTCCATTGGGACATTTGTGAAAGTGGAGGTGATAGTTGCTCAGTTGTGTCTGACTCTTTGTGACCAATGGACTGTAGCCCGCCAGAGTCCTCTGTCCATGGAATTCTCCAGGCAGGAATTCTGGAGTGGGTTACTATTCTCTTCTCCGTGTGTCTTCCTGACCCAGGGATGGAACATAGGACATTTGTAGCAATAGTTTTTAAGATGTTCATATTTCTTGATTCTGTTTCCTATAATTTACCAAGGAAATAATTATGACATATAAAAAGATTTGGTGTACAACTGTTCTTAGTGGTGAGAAATGGGAGGGGGGCCCAAAAAAGTCCAATAGAAGAGGATTAGGTTGAATTCATTTAGCTCATTTATGGAATTATTAGTTGTTCTTTTGAGGGTGGAGTGAAGTCAGGAATGACTTATGCTGCCCTCTTAGTGATATAGTGCCTTTAACACTTTTCATCAAGTCTAAGTTCTTAGTTTACTGTTGGGTTGCCCATCACAGTTTTTTTTTTTATTATGGTAAAATATGAATCAGCACTCACGGTGTTGTGCAATCATCACGACTGTCTATTTCCAGAACTTTGATTTTCCTAAACAGAAACTCCATTAAAGAAAACTCCTTCTCCCCTTTCCTTAGCCCCTGGTCAACTTTCCATATCTATAAATTTGACTACTGTCCAGTTCAGTTCAGTCGCTCAGTCGTGTCCGACACTTTGTGACCCCATGAATCGCAGCACGCCAGGCCTCCCTGTCCATCACCAACTCCCGGAGTTCACTCAGACTCACGCCCATCAAGTCAGTAGTAGTACCCAATTCCATGTAAGTGAAGTCATACAATATTTGCCTTTTTGTGTCTGGCTCACTTAGCATATTGTTTGCAAATTTCATCATGTTTTAGCATGTGGAATAATATTCCATTGTATGTATGCACCACATTTTGTTTATCCATTCATTCACCACTTGGGTTGCTTCCACGAACATAGTTTTAAAGGGATCCATTTAAATAAATTTGCAATGTCTCTTATGCCATTGATCAGAAGAGAATCAGAAACCTTATGTTTGATTATTATTTTTGGTAGAAAAAATTTATAATTTCCAGCAACTGTTGTCTTTTTTCTTCCCTTCCTTTTTACTAAAACAAACTTCCTCACTGATTCATAAAATCTAACTGTAATACATGCCTAGCTCTGTTGGGGATACAGCTGTGGGTAGTGTCCCTCCTCTGGTAAAGTTTATCTTCCCAATAGACAGTAAACAAGCACAGTCATTTCAGGTGTGAAAAGTGCTGTGCAGATGCCATAAGGGAATGTGGTAGGGCATACCTGTATGGGGACAAAAGTGGGAGGGCACTTTTGATCTGAACTGCATCCATGTGCAGGATCCTGAAAGATCCCACCAAATGGTCGTTACTCACTTTATTTGCACTCTGAAGCCTTTGGGAGAAAGAATGTATTTAAAGTTTCAATGGACAAGGGATATAAATATATACACACACATATGGAATACTTAAGAGGCATAAGTGGGGAAAGCCAGTCAGATATACATAGTCCATATTTACCTCAAGAAAGAGAAAAAAGGAAGAAAACCCTCAGTGTTAACTGTTTAAAATGTAGCCTGGCACAGAGGAGCTTTGTCCAGACTTCCAACTGCAGACTTCCTAATTAAGCCTGGTCTGAGGTGGTTTGGTGGCCTGAGTATCATCTGGTCCAGAGAACAAATAATCAGCACCGGAGACAGTTGTTGTTGTTGTTAGCTTATTTTGACTTTATTTATTTGGTTGCATCAGGTCTTATTTGAGCACACAGGATCTTTGTTGGATCACGTGGGATCTGTCATTGGGGCACACGGAATCTCTAGTGCTTGTGCCTGGGCTTAGTTGCTCCATGGCATGCATGCATGCAGTTGTGCCTGACTTTGTGACCCCATGGACTGTAGCCTGCCAGGCTCCTCTGTCCATGGGATTCTTCAAACAAGAATACTGGAGTGGGTACCCATTACCTTTTCCAGGGGATCTTCCTGACCCAGGAATTGAAGCTGGGTCTCCTGTATTGCAGGTAGATTCTTTACAATCTGAGCCATGGGATCCTAATTCCCTGACCAGGGATCGAACGCATGTCCCCTGCATTTTCAGGTGGATTCTTAACTGCTGGACCACCAGGGAAGTCCCTGGAGACAGTTTATAAGAGAACAGGTAAGCTGCAGTTTTCTGGATAAGCTTAGTTTTTGGAGTCGGATGGTGTTGGAATTTCAGTTTCCCTGTCACTTAGCTGCTGTTAAAATGCTGTCATTTCAGGGCAGCGTTTGCAACCCTGTCAACAAGAAGCTTCTATCAGAGGGTTTTCTACTTACTTGTAGCTATTGTTCAGGAGCAGTGCTTGCCGGGGTCCAGTCCTGGTGGATCCAGGGTGATTCAAAGTGGGGACAGAGTCGGTGTCCTAGGAAAGAACTTATTTAATTACAGATAAAAATAGAGATTAGAAAAGAATAGTGTAGTAGGAAAATTAGTGGAGAAAAAGAGGCTGAATAACTTGGTTTATGTGGAAAACCAATAAAACTCCAAGACAAGGAATTTGCACCATCTACGTAGGCCACTGGCGCCCGCTTGAATAGCGGAGGGTGCCCTACCTTGGGCTCCCTCTCGCGTGGGTCTTAGAAGCCAGGGCAAGTAAGTAGACATGGTGAGCCTCCACACTCCAGATGAGAATTCAGCCAGAAAAGAAGAGAATGAGAAAAGACCACACGAGGGAAACCAGTCTTTCCAGGAACTGGTCCCGTTTCCTTATTTTTCAAGTCCACTTTTATACTTTTAGTTATACATAGAGATAAATGCAAGAAACAGAGTCACCCAGGGTCAGCTGCTCTGACCCTTATCAGCATATCTTTGTTCTTACAAGGGTCTTACATTTATTTACAATATCTTCTGGTCTGGAGACCAATCAACATTTTATGGCCCCACTTTACTTTCTATTGATAAAGGTTAGTCAATCAGAAAACTTGTTTCCCCTTAAGATCTATTTAGTCTTAAGATAGTGATAAAGTTACATTTTTACATAGCAAGGACACAGTGATTTATAACAAAGAAAGAGGAGTACAGGGATCTATAACAAAAGAGAAAATTCATCAACTCAAAAAGTCTAGTATTGCTAACATCAAAACTACTATATTTCCTTTTCTACCTTCCAATTACATTGACTAACATACTCCCAGATGCCTAAGATATGGAGGCCTGGTGGCAATCATTGACTCAACAATGAGAAAAGCCCTATGCTAATTAAGACTTTCAAAATACTTCAAACTCTCTGTGCTGTTTATGGTTGAGAGGTAGTAAACAATCATGTGCTAGTGGCAGGAGTGTGGATAATCCTGTCACGCAAGCTAGTCTGCCAGCAGAGAGGTTTGACCTGAGACACCCTTGTCACACCCAGGAGATTTATTATATGGAATCCTAAATTAACTCCTTTACAGAGAGAGGTGGTGGGGGATAGCCCCCTGTAAAATCAGAGGTGTAGGTGAGAGCATAAAGCAGTAAGGTAGGCAGACTCTGGTTTTAGGGGTAGATGCTCAGGAACAGGGGATTTCCTGAGGCTCAATCCCACCTTTGCATATGTCAAGCCTCCTTCCTCATGACCTTTGCCACTGGCGGAGTTCCTCACACTGGCTCCCGGCAAGTGCTGGCCTGTTCCTTCTGGGTTTTTCTCCAGCTACAACTCGTGCTTTGATACCAGTTTTCTAATGAGCAAAGAGTAGCTGCCACTTCTTTCTCCAGGCTTTTTTTCCCCCATCATTACTTGGAAGTTTTCTTCTGACACAAGCCAGGAGCTCCTTCATTATGGACATCTTTGACTAAAGAGTTGAAACTGTATGTAAGATGGAGTTTAAAAATGTTCACTCTCCCTGGCAGGAGCAGGAAAGATATTGGTATCTGTGGTCTGGCAGGTTCACCAACACCCTCATGTCTGGTGCCCTAGAGGGAGTGTCAGAGAAGGCAGTGGAATGGACTAATTTATCTATTTACATAAGTGACACCCAGAGCACTACCTCTGTGCTAGGTTCTGGCTGGGGTGACCCACAGAGGTGAGGAAGGTGTGGCCTGGAAGTTATCACCTGGGAACAGTCAAGGCTCTGTGCAAGGCCTGGACTGCAGGGGGAGGGAGAGGTGGCAGGAGACATCTAAACCCACTGAACTGAGAGAATAGCCACTCGGGTTGACAAGGGAAGGAGACTGAGCTCTACTGTAAAAGTACCCAAACAGATGTGAAGATTTCATTTTGAGAAAATACTAAGATGCAGCCCTAAGAGTGAAAACAATTGTTGTTAATCCATTACACTCATCAGATGCCAGATAATGCTCTAGGAGACTTATACACACTCATTTCATCCTCACAATGTCCTTGTGAGGTTGGCACTTACTATTTCTATTTTACAGATGGAAAAACCAAGCCAAGAATACATAGCTAGTAAATGGGGGTGCCAGGAGTCCAGCCCAGGCTGATGGGCTTAGGAGCTGGTGCTCTTAATCCCTTTGCTCAGGACCTTGCTGCTCTGCTAGCTGGGTGACTGTCCACCGTGGGCCTGGGGAGGGCTCTGACGACATGACCAGGGCTCACAGACCATGGTAGGCATTTGGACTTTAACTACCCTGGGCTCGTGGCCTCACAAGGTGCGGTTTGGGGAGGGGGCAGCAGAGTGAAGAATTAAGAAAATTTACTGGTTCACATGGGGCACCAGCCGTGCAGTGACAAGGAAAATCAGGTTTACTACCTGAACCACAGGGGAAATGTAGAGTCAGTATTTTACCTCCCTGTTTTCTTGGTAGTGTCCCTGAGCAAATGAGCCAGACTCCTTGGCTGAGAAAGAAACCTCATTTGTGTCAGTAAAGTAGACTCCCTTAGCCATTTCCCCACCAAGACCCAACGCCTGGTGACAGGACTCCTCCAAGCTTATTTCCAGAGAGGATGTCTGGCTGTCTTCCTCAAGCTGAGCAGGGACACAGGGGACAGAATCCATTTTTGTCCATTCTCCAGGAACTGAGTACAGACTCTTTGCCTTCCAACTCGGCCAATTAGACCCCATGGCCCTGGGAAGGACTGGTGTGGTGGACATGTGCAGCTCCAACCTGTGACCTCTGCCCTCTCCCATCTGTACTCAAAGCTGTGTAGGGGCCTTGAGGGATTGCCACAGCAGTGCTTTTTTAATCACACACTCAGGGAGACTATCTCAGATCTTCAGAAAACATTATTATTTTTAAAGCCCATTCACTTCCCTGAATAAGGAACACATGCTGTCATATCCATTGGTTCATTCATAAATCTTCCAAAGCACGAGTTATATGTCAGATCACCAGATATATGTGATAACAAATATGATCTCTGCCTCTAAGGTACGTGTAAATCTAATGGGAAAGACAAAGCCTGTGTAAAAGTGGTGATATGTCAAAGCATGCTGGGTCCAGGAGAGGGAAAAGTGTTTGATGACACTCAGTTGGTAAAATAAGAAAGATTTTTCTAGAGAAGTTGGTATTTCCTTAGCTGGCGCTTGAAGGGTGGGTGGGATTTTTTAAGATGATCGTGATGGCTCTCCCAGTGTTCTAGTGATGGACAAAGATCTAGAGGCTGGAAACCAGGAGGAGCATGTAAACAGGGAACTATAAACAGCCTAGTGGTCTGGAGTTAAGGAAGTGTGAATGGAATTGTGGAAAATGCTACAATAATAGTTAGGGACCAGCTTATAGACAACCTTGAATTCTATACATAAATGATTTGGATATTATTTGATGCACATTGGCAAGGTATGGAAAGTCTTTAAACAGTAGAGAGTGTGGGTGGGCACTGACTTTAAGAATAGTAGTCCCACAGTTTTGGAGGGGAGAAACCTTAAAAAGGTGATGTAGGTCAGTATTAGCAATTTGTGGGTGTTTTTTGGTTTTTTGGTTTTGCAGGTGGTGACTGGAGATACTTTATTTTTCATTTACTTGTTAAAAATTGAGGTATAGGGACTTCCCTGGTGGTACAGTGTACAAGAATCCACCTGTCAATGCAGGGAACACAGGTTTGATCCCTGGTCCAGGAAGCTTCTAAGCCCCTGCACCACAACTGTTGAGCCCACTCTCTTCTATAAGCCACAGCCACTGAGCCTGAGCACCCTATAGAGCCGTGAGCTGCAACCCCTGCAGCCTGTGCACCTAGAACCTGTGCTCCGCAACAAGAGATGACATTGCGACTAGAGAGAGCAGTCCTTGTTCTCCGCAACTAGAGAAAAGCCTGCGCAGCAACGAAGACCCAGGCAACCAGAAATAAAATAAATAAATGAACTTTTAAAAATAAAATTTAAAAATTGAGGTATAGCTGATATACAATATTATATATGTTTCAAGTGGCCAACATCATGATACACACTTTTTAAAAGTTATACTGCATTCATAGTTATTTTAAATGATTGGCTATGTTCTCTGTGTTGTCTAATAAATCTTTGTAGCTTATTTTATGCATAGTAGTTTGTGCCTCTTAATTCTCTACCCCTATTACTCCTCTCCCCGTTTCTGTCTCCACACTGGTAACCACTAGTTTGTTCTGTGAATCTGTTTCTGTTTTATTATATGCATTCTTTTTCTTTTTTAAATAGATTCCACATGTAAGTGATGACATGTAGTGTTTGTCTTTTTCTATCTGACTTATTTCAAAGCATAATACCCTCCAGGTCCATCCATGTTGTTACAAATGGCAAAATTTCATTCCTTTTTATGGCCAAGTAGTATCCAGTTGTGTGTATATATATATGTCTCTATCACATTTTTATACATGTCCATTAGTTGATGGACACTTCCATATCTTGGCAATTGTAGACAATGCTGCTATGAACATTCACATGCACATATCTTTTCCAATTAGTGTTTCTTTTTTTTTTTTTTCCAGATAGATACCCAAGTAGTGGAATTTATGAGTCAGATTGTAGTTTTATTTTGAGACACCTCCATAATGTTTTCCTCAATGGCTGCACCAGTTTACTCATACCAACACTGTACTAAAGTTCTCTTTTCTTCACATCCTCGCCATTTGTTCTTTTTGATAATAGCCATTCTAACAGATGTGAGGGGGAAACTGTGGTTTTTAATTTGTATTTTTCTTTTCTCCCCCAAGACTTACTTTATGTTTTTAAATTATTTTTAATTGGAGGAATGTTGCTTTACAATGATGCGTTGGTTTCTGCCATACAACAATGCAAATCAGCCATAATTATACATATATCAGCTCCCTCCTGAGTCTCCCTCTCCTCCCCTATCCCACTTAGCCCTCTAGGTCATTGCAAGTGCCAGGCTGGGCTCCCTGTGTTATATAGCGACTCCTAACTAGCTATCTATTTTACACATGTATATATGTCAATGCTACTTTCTCTGTTCGTCCCACTCTTACTTTTTTTCACTGTGTCCAGGAGTCCATTCTCTATATCTGTGTCTCCATTCCTTCCCTGCAAATAGGTTCATCAATACCATATTTCTAGATTCCATATATACACATTAATATACTGTGTTTATTTTTCTCTTTCTGATGTCATTCTGTGTAAGAGGCTCTAGACTCACCTGCATTTTTCTTATGACTCACAGTGACTCATCATTTCATAGGCCTATTTGCTATCTGTGTGTCCTCTTTGGAAAAAAGGTCTTCAAGTTTATCCAAGTCTTCTCTCATTTTTTAATTGGGTTATTAGCGTTCTTCATGAGTTGTATGAGCTGTTTATATATTTTGGATATTAATCCCTTATTGGTCATATAATTTGCAAATATTTTCTCCCATTCAGTAGTTTTTTTTTTTTTTCATTTTGTTGCTAGTTTCCTTTCTGTGCAAAATCTTAATTAGGTCCCACTTGGTTATTTTTGCTTTTATTTGTTTTAGAGACAGATTTGAAAAAACTATTGCTATGACTTATGTCAGAATGTTCGGCCTGTTTTCTTCTAGAAGTTTCATGGCTTACTGTCTTATATTTAAGCCTTTAATTCATTTTGAATTTATTTTTGTATATGGTATCGGGACATGTTCTCATTTCATTCTTTCACATGTAGCTGTGAGTTTTCCTGTACCACTTATTGAAGAGACTGTCTTTTCTCCATTATACATTCCTGCCTCCTTTATCATTGCTTAATTGACCATAAGTGTGTGGATTTGTTTCTGGTCTCTCGATTTTGTTCCACTGATTGACATGTCTGCTTTTGTGCCAGTATCATACTGTTTTGATTACTGTAGCTGAAATCAAGGGTGAGTGATTCATCCAGCTCTGTTCTTTCTCAAGATTATTTTGGCTATCCCAGGACGTTTTGTGTTTCCATACAAATTTTAAATTATTTACTCTAGTTCTGTGAAAAATGCCTTTGGTATTTTGATAGAGATTACATTGAATCTGTATATTTCTTGGATAATATGGTCATTTTAGCAATATTAATTCTTCCAGTCCATGAATGTGGTATATATTTCCATTTGTTTGTGTTTTCTTCAGTTTTTTTTTCATCAGTGTTTTATAGTTTTCCAAATATAGGTCTTTTACCTTTTTAGATAGGTTTAGTACTAGGTATTTTATTCTTTTGATGTGATTGTAAATGGTATTATTTCCTTAATTTCTCTTTCTGATATTCATTAGTGTATAGAAATGCAACAAATTTCTGTATATTAATCTTATATCTTGCAGCTTTGCCAAATGCATTGATGAGCTCTAATGTTTTTCTGGTGGCATCTTTAGGATTTCTATGTATAGCAACATGTTGTTTGCAAATAGTGATAGTTTCATGTCTTCCTTTCCAGTTTGGATTCCTTTTATTTCCTTTTCTTATCTGATGGTTGTGGCTAGGCCTTCCAATTCTATTTTGAATAAAAATGGCAAAAATGAGCCTCCTTGGCTTCTGATTTTAGAGGAAATGCTTTCAGCTTTTCACCATTGAATATGATTTTAGCTGTGGGCTTAGCATACATGTGATCATTTTAAATTGCTGATCTCTTAATTTAAAGTGCATTTTTAAAACCCTGCATTTGTAATCTCCTCACTTTAGTTTACTATGTTTGATATCATGTTTACATCTAATTATTTTGTGTATCCCTTAACTGACTATCGTGGGTATAGACAATTTTACTACTTTTGCCTTTCATTTCATTCCTCTATATGTCTACTTCTAGACTTCCTGAGTTTTAGTGTGGTATCTCACCTGAATCATTGGAAAGGAAGGACAGCCCATGTGTTAGTAGTCCGGGCTGTGGCAGTGTTATCTATATTCCTTTTTGCTGCTTTGAGATAACTGTCCCAACCTATTCTCTAAATCCTCTTGCTCTGTTGAAGTATATGTTACCAGTACATGCTGCATCATTCTTGACTATGCCAAAGCCTTTGACTGTGTGGATCACAATAAACTGTGGAAAATTCTGAGAAAGATGGGAATACTAGACCACCTGACCTGCCTCTTGAGAAACCTGTATGCACCTCAGGAAGCAACAGTTAGAACTGGACATGGAACAACAGACTGGTTCCAAATAGGAAAAG
Organism: Aepyceros melampus; assembly: GCA_006408695.1. NCBI lineage: Eukaryota > Metazoa > Chordata > Mammalia > Artiodactyla > Bovidae > Aepyceros > Aepyceros melampus. Next base: position 556,691 of record SJXQ01005247.1, read on the forward strand.
GAGTACTTCAAAGCTGTATATTGTCACCCTGCTTATTTAACTTCTATACAGAGTACATCATGAGAAACGCTGGCTGGAAGAAGCACAGGCTGCAATCAAGATAGCTGGAAGAAATATCAATAACCTCAGATATGCAGATGACACCACCCTTATGGCAGAAAGTGAAGAGGAACTCAAAAGCCTCTTGATGAAAGCTAAAGAGGAGAGTGAAAAAGTTGGCTTAAAGCTCAACATTCAGAAAACGAAGATCATGGCATCTGGTCCCATCCTTTCATGGGAAATAGATGGGGAAACAGTGGAAACAGTGTCAGACTTTATTTTTCTGGACTCCAAAAATCACTGCAGATGGTGATTGCAGCCATGAAATTAAAAGACACCTACTCCTTGGAAGAAAAGTTATGAGCAACCTAGATAGTATATTCAAAAGCAGAGACATTACTTTGCCAACAAAGGCCCATCTAGTCAAGGCTATGATTTTTCCAGTGGTCATGTATGGATGTGAGAGTTGGACTGTGAAGAAGGCTGAGCGCCGAAGAATTGATGCCTTTGAACTGTGGTGTTGGAGAAGACTCTTGAGAGTCCCTTGGACTGCAAGGAGATCCAACCAGTCCATTCTGAAGGAGATCAGCCCTGGGATTTCTTTGGAAGGAGTGAAGCTAAAGCTGAAACTCCAATACTTTGGCCACCTCACGCGAAGAGTTGACTCATTGGAAAAGACCCTGATGCTGGGAGGGATTGGGGGCAGAAGGAGAAGGGGATGACAGAGGATGAGATGGCTGGATGGCATCACTGACTCGATGGACGTGAGTCTGAGTGAACTCTGGGAGTTGGTGATGGACAGGGAGGCCTGGATGCTGCCATTCATGGGGTTGCAAAGAGTCGGACACGACTGAGTGACTGAACTGAACATGCACCATCTGTAGGTCTTCAGGTCTATCCCTCTCATCCACTAAAGACTTTAGCACTTGTTCTTATTCTTGGTATCCAAGTAGATCAGTGACTCTCCATCTTTTTCAGGTCATACCACATATAGAAAATATGTACAGAATCTTGAAGGAAACAGGTGTGGGTTTGATTTTGTATAATCTGTAGTGTTACAGATAGCCAGAGGAGGTAGGAGGTTAGAGAGTCTGTTCCTTCTGTCAGATTTTTTAAATGGGTGATCAAAAGGCATGCTTTTATGCCAGTAGGAAAGATCTAGAAGAGGAGAAATTAATGCTACCAGAGAGGGGATAGTTGCAGGAGTCAAGACCTTAAGAAGCAGAGATGTGATGAGCTCCAGTATAAATACAACATGGAAGGTTTCGCCTAAGAGCAGAGACCTCTATAGCTCCTGGAGGGAAGGCAGAGCTCTCCAGGTGGAGAAAGATGCCTGGATTTTATGGTGGGAGTACTAGGTATGTGTCATTTGATTACATCTGTTTTATCAATGGAAAGTATAAGAAAGAGTGATCATCTGAGAAGAAGTGGTCTTAGAGGTTGGACTAGAGATGAGAAAGTAAAATAGTGATGACAGAAAGTGAAGAAGTCTACATTCTAGAAAACTGTAGTCACATTTCTGGGCAATGTTAAGAGTCTTAAAATTTGTGGTCATAGAGGAATAAAAATTAGAAAGTCCAGAATTAGACCCAGAATTATACATATAGTAATAGTACATGACAAAGATGGCATTTTAAATCAATACGTGGGATAAATATAAACTTTTAAATATGTGGTTCTGGGACAATTAGCTAGCTATTTGAAAGGATATGAAACTAAATCTACATGTAAGAATTAACAACAAATGGATTAAGGATCTAAATGTAAAAGATAAAACTGTTCTAACACTGGAAGAAAATGTGAGTGAGTTCCCCTCTGACCTGGGTGTAGGGAAGGATTCTAACTTTGTATCAAAATCCACAGCCAATGAAAGAAAATATTCATAAATTTGAACACACAAAAATAATACAATTTTCATGATAAAAGTGCCACAAGGTCAAAAATCAACTGACAAGTGCTCCCATTTCATTTAGTTAATGTTTTCTTATTTCTCTGTCTCTTTGTTGTTGTTCTTTCTCAAGCCTTCAATCATAATAGAAAAGCTTTTGTATATACATATATATAGTATGTATAAATAATATAACATATTTTGGAAATTTTATGAATTGTTCCCAGGCTAGTTTGACTTAGTATAAATAGAATGCTAGATTTCTAATTTATATTCACTCAAAACTTTGATATAGTCCCACACACTTTGGCATCTAGCATTACTGCTAAAAGCTTAGACAATATTTTAGTGATTAAAAAAATATTTGAATGAGGCTTGAAATTTCTAATCCAATTCTGAGAATATAAAGAAATACTATGTTGTTTAAAAAAAAAGGAAAATTAACAATGATACCGTATTACTAACTGAAGTACAGATTTTATTCAAATTTCACAAAATTTTATGCTAGTGTCTATTCTTTGTTTTCATACCTTATTCAAGAGTCCACATTGTATTTAATTTCATTGAACAGCTTAAGCTGCATGCAACAAATTCTGGTAAATTCTTTTTTCATTTTTATTCTACTACAAATATTTTCTAATTTTCCTTGTTATCATTTCTTAGATACCCCCATCATTTAAAAGAGAACATTTAATTTCCAAATACATGGGATTTTATTTAGAGTATCTTTAGTATTTTCTCATTTTGATACTAATTTCTCATTTTAATGATTTTTTCTCTGCAATCAACCTCTGTGTTTTGGTTTTTTTTTTTCAGTCTAACTTTACTGAAGCTTTTGATGGCTTAAGTCAATTATCTTTCTTGGTAAATGTCACATTGCACTTGAAAATATATGGGCTATTTTCATATATATTTTGATATTGATTTCTAACAAAATTCCACAGTGATAAGCGAATGCATTTAGATCAGAAACTTTTGCACCTTGTTTTATGTCCCTGGATATGTACCAGTGTCTCCTAGTTTACAGTCTATGGAAACATGAATAGAATTTGTACTTTCTGTCATATGAAAATTGTATACTCATATGAAAACTGTATACATTTTCATTATGTTGAATTGGCTCACAGTGCTTTTCAGGTCTACTATATCCTTCTCCTCTCTGTATATTCATTCTATTAATTTTTGAGATTTTGATGTTGAAACTACAACTAAAAATCTTAATTCATCTACTTAAAATTGTAATATATAGTGGAACTATATGTAGCCTTATTCTGTATTTTCCAAGTCTCCTGTAAATGTGTGTTCATACTTTCATAATTTAAAAAAAAATTAAAAATCAACAGATAAACTTGGAGAACATATTCATAGCATATATAACAAAGGACTAATTTCTGTAATATAAAAGAACTTAAAAGTTGAAGGTTAGACACCAAAAATCCATTTGATATGGGAAAAAGGCATGTACAGACAACTGACACACACTAAAGATACTAACATAGCCCAAAAATATGAAAAAATTCAAGTTCACTCATAATAAAGTCAAATTTAAACATTAAGAAATAATTTAAGATCAATCTAAGAAGAAGATATAACAATTATAAATATATATGCACCCAAAATAGGAGTACCTCAATATGTAAGGCAAATACTAATATGTATGAAAGGAGAAATTAACAGTAACACAATAATAGTGGGAGACTTTAATACCAAACTCACACCTATTGATAGATAACCAAACAGAAAATTAGCAAGGAAACACAAGCTTTAAATGACACAGTGGACCAGTTAGACCTAATTGATATCTATAGGACATTTCACCCCAAAACAATGAATTTCACCTTTTTCTCAAATGCACACAGAACATTCTCCAAGACAGATCACATCCTAGGCCATAAATCTAGCTTTGGTAAGTTCAAAAAATTGAAATCATTTCAAACATCTTTTCTGATCACAATGTGTTAAGATTAGATGTCAACTACTGGGAAAAAAAAACTTAAAAAATATAAACATATGGAGGCTAAACAACACACTTCTGAATAACCAACAAATCATGGAGAAATCAAAAAGGAAATCAAAATATGCATAGAAACAAATGAAAATGAAAATACGACAACCCCAAACCTATGGGATTCAGTAAAAGCAGTGCTAAAAGGAAGGTTCAGAGCAATACAAGCATACCTCAAGAAACAAGAGAAACATCAAATAAATAACCTAACTTTACATATAAAGCAACTACAAAAAGAAGAAGTGAAGAACCCAAAGTTAGTAGAAGGAAAGAAATCATAAAAATCAGAGCAGATAAGTGAAAGAGAAATGAAACTATAGCAAAAGTCAACAAAACTAAAAGCTGTTTCTTTGAGAAGATAAATAAAATAGACAAACCATTGGCCAGACTCATCAAGGAAAAAAGTGAGAAGAATCAAATCAATAAAATTAGAAATGAAAATGGAGAAATCACAATAGACAACACAGAAATATGAAGGATCATAACAGACTACTATCAGCAACTATATGCCAATAAAAAAGACAACTTGAAAGAAATGGACAAATTCTTAGAAAAGTATAACCTTCCAAAACCGAACCAGGAAGAAATAGAAAATCTTAACAGACCCATCACAAGCCTGGAAATCGAAACTGTTATCAAAAATCTTCCAACAAACAAAAGCCCAATTCCAGATGGCTTCACAGTTGAATTCAACCAAAAATTTAGAGAAGAGCTAACACCTATCCTACTCAAATTCTTCCAGAAAATTGCAGAGGAAGGTAAACTTCCAAACTCATTTTATGAGGCCACCATCACCCTAATACCAAAACCTGACAAAGATGCCACAAAAAAAGAAAACTACAGGCCAATATCACTGATGAACACAGATGGAAAAAATCCTCAACAAAATTCTAGCAATCAGAATCCAACAACACATTAAAAAGGTCATACATCATGACCAAGTGGGCTTTATCCCAGGGATGCAAGGATTCTTCAATAGTCACAAATCAATTAATGTCATACACCACTTAACAAATTGAAAGATAAAAGCCACATGATTATATCAATAGATACAGAGAAAGCTTTTGACAAAATTTAATACCCATTTATGATAAGATGACCAAGTGGGCTTTATCCCACTTGGTCATCTTATCATAATAATTTATTTAACTTCTATGCAGAGTACATTATGAGAAATGCTGGCCTGGAAGAAACACAAGCTGGAATCAAGATTGCAGAGAGAAATATCAATAACCTCAGATATGCAGATGACACCACCCTTATGGCAGAAAGTGAAGAGGAACTAAAAAGCCTCTTGATGAAAGTGAAAGAGGAGAGTGAAAAAGTTGGCTTAAAGCTCAACATTCAGAAAATGAAGATCATGGCATCTGGTCCCATCACTTCGTGAGAAATAGATGGGGAAACAGTGGAAACAGTGTCAGACTTTATTTTTGGGGGCTCCAAAATCACTGCAGATGGTGATTGCAGCCATGAAATTAAAAGACGCTTATTCCTTGGAAGAAAACTTATGACCAACCTAGATAGCATATTCAAAAGCAGAGACTTTACTTTCCCAACTAAGGTCCATCTAATCAAGGCTATGGTTTTTCCTGTGGTTATGTATGGATGTGAGAGTTGGACTGTGAAGAAAGCTGAGCTTCAAAGAATTGATGCTTTAGAACTGTGGTGTTGTAGAAGACTCTTGAGAGTCCCTTGGACTGCAAGGAAATCCAACCAGTCCATTCTAAAGGAGATCAGCTCTGGTATTTCTTTGGAAGGAATGATGCTAAAGCTGAAACTCCAGTACTTTGGCCACCTCATGCGAAGAGTTGACTCATTGGAAAAGAGTCTGATGCTGGGAGGGATTGGGGATAGGAGGAGAAGGGGACGATCGAGGATGAGATGGCTGGATGGCATCACGGACTCGATGGACATGAGTCTGAGTGAACTCCGGGAGATGGTGATGGACAGGAAGGCCTGGCGTGATGCGATTCATGGGGTCGCAAAGAGTCAGACACGACTGAGCAACTGAACTGAACTGAACTATGATAGATCTCTCTATAAATCAGGCATAGAAGGAACATAACTCAACATAATAAAAGCCATATATGATAAACCCACAGCAAACATTATACTCAATAGTAAAAAACTGAAAGCATTTCCCCTAAAGTCAGGAACAAGACTAAGGTGCCCACTCTCATCACTACTAGTAAACATAGTTTGGGAAGTTTTAGCCACAGAGATAAGAAGAAAAAGAAATAAAAGGAGTCCAGATTGGAAAAGAAGAAGTAAAACTCTTTTTTGCAGATGACATGATCCTCTACATAGAAAACCCTAAACACCACCAGAAAATTACTAGAGTTTATCAATAAATACAGTAAAGTTGCAGGATATAAAATCAATACGCAGAAATCCCTTGCATTACGATACACTAACCATGAGAAAACAGAAAGAGAAATTAAGGAAATAATCCCATCCACCATTGAAATGAAAATAATAGAATACTTAAGAATAAGTTAATCTAAAGAAACAAAAGACTTATATATAGAAAACTATAAAACACTGATGAAAGAAATCAAAGATGACACAAATAGGTGGAGAAATATACCCTGTTCATAGATTGGAAGAATCAATATAGTGAAAATGAGTTTACTATAAAAAGCAATCTATAATAGATACAGTGCAATCTCTGTCAAGCTACCAAAGGTATTTTTCACAGAACTAGAGCAAATAATTTCAAGATTTGTATGGAAACACAAAAAACCTCTAATAACCAAAGCAATCTTGAGAAAGAAGAATGAAACTGGAGGAATCAACCCTCCTGACTTCAGGTTCTACTACAAAGCTACAGTCATCAAGACAGTATGGCACTGGCACAAAGACAGAAATATAGATCAATGGAACAAAACAGAAAGCCCAGAGATAAATCCACACACCTATGGGCACCTTATCTTTGACAAAGGAGGCAAGAATATACAGTGGAGAAAAGACAGTCTCCTGAACAACTGGTGCTGGGAAAACTGGTCAACACCTGTAAAAGAGTGAAATTAGAACACTTTCTAACAGCATACAAAAAATAAACTCAAAATGGATTAAAGATCTAAATATAATACCAGAAACTATAAAACTCCTAGAGGAAAACATAGGCAGAACACTCTCTGACATAAATTACAGCAAGATCCTCCATGACCCACCTCCCAGAGTAATGGAAATAAAAGCAAAAATAAACAAATAGGGCCTAATTAAACTTAAAGGCTTTTGCACAACGAAGGAAACTATAGGCAAGGTGAAAAGACAGCCTTCAGAATGGGAGAAAATAATAGCAAATGAAGCAACTGTCAAAGAATTAATCTCCAAAATGTACAAGCAGCTCATGCAGCTCAATTCCAGAAAAATAAACGACCCAATCAAAAAACTGGGCCAAAGAACTAATCAGACATTTATCTAAAGAAGACATACAGATGGCTAACAAACACATGAAAAGAATCTCAACATCACTCATTATTAGAGAAATGCAAATCAAAACCACAATGAGGTACCATTTCATGCCAGTCAGAATGGCTGCTATCAAAAAAGTCTATGAACAGTAAATGCTGCAGAGGGTGCAGAGAAACAAAAGGGAGCCCTCTTACACTGTTGGTGGGAATGCAAACTAGTACAGCCACTATGGAGAACAGTGTGGAGAGTCCTTAACAAATTGGAAATAGAACTGCCATATGACCTAGCAATCCCACTGCTGGGCATACACACTGAGGAAACAAGAATTGAAAGAGACACATGTATCCATCCCACTGTTCATCGCAGCACTGTTGATAATAATAGCCAGGACATGGAAGCAACCTAGATGTCCATCGGCAGATGAATGGATAAGAAAGCTGTGGTACATATACACAATGGAGTATTACTCAGCCATTAAAAAGAATGCATTTGGGTCAGTTCTAATGAGGTGGATGAAACTGGAGCCTATTATACAGAGTGAAGTTAAGTCAGAAAGAAAAACACCGATACAGTATATTAACACATATATATGGAATTTAGAAAGATTGTAATGATGACCCTATATTCTTGACAGCAAAAGAGACACAGATATGAAAAACAGACTTTTGGATTCTGTGGGAGAAGGCAAGGGTGGGATGGTTTGAGAGAATAGCATTGAAAGATGTATATTATCATATGTGAAACAGACCACCCGTCCAAGTTCAATGCATGAAACAGGGTACTCAAAGCCAGTGGGAGGTGGGAGGGGGATTTGGGACAGGGGGACACATGTACACCCATGGCTGACTTATGTCAATGTATGGCAAAAACCACCACAATACTGTAAAGTAATTAGCCTCCAACTATAATAAATAATTAAATAATTTTTTAAAGATATATGTCCTCTCACATCAGTCTGGTAAAAATAAAAAGTATGACAGCATTCTGTTGACAAGGTTGTGGAGAAATAGGCATTCTTATACACAGTTGGAGACAGTGAAACTGGTATAACACCTCTGAGGGCAGGTTTGGCAATATTAACAAAAGATCACATGAACTTACTCAGCAATGCCACTTCTGGGACTCTACCCTAAGGAGAATTCTCTAACAATATGAAACTACAAATGCATAAGGTTACTCACTGATACTTGAAAAATATTGGAAACAACTTAATAGCTGTCCATGGTTGAGTAAACTATGGGACAGCCATACCACAGGAGTACTATGCAGCTATAAAAAAATTTTTTTAATAAAAAATATATTTGAAGATTTTTATTAAAATGTTTACTCCGTAGAGTGATTTCCAATTATACTATTTTGTTTCCTATATTTCGATGAAGTTACATTCATCAAAATTTTCATTAGAGTTTGTACTTTGGATGTTCAATCCAGGTAAGAAAGATGTGTTTTGTAATGCCATTGTTCTATTTTAACCTTTAATTATTTAATCCATTTGGAGATAACATTTTTGTATCATATTAGGTAAGAATCCAGTTTTATTTTTCTCTGAGTGGTAAACTAATTTTACCAGCACTATTTACTGAGCTATCCTCTCCCCAACCATTTGTGGAATTAACTATGTTGCACATCTCTATGTGCTGTCAATTTCATCGCATTTCCTTATTAGTGGGGAAGTTGTTTTATTTGGCATCATTACGACCTTCTTTTATATTTGTGGCTTGGCAATATATCTTAAAATCTAGTAGGACATTTCTACTTTCCTTTTAATATTCTAATTGTGGATGATTTTTAAAAATTGAGATATAATTGACATATAACATTATGTAAGCTTACTTTGCCAACAAAGGTCCATCTAGTCAAGGCCATGGTTTTTCCAGTGGTCATGTATGGATGTGAGAGTTGGACTGTGAAGAAGGCTGAGCACCGAAGAATTGATGCTTTTGAACTGTGGTGTTGGAGAAGACTCTTGAGAGTCCCTTGATTTTATATTTGTGGCTTGGCAATATATCTTAAAATCTAGTAGGACATTTCTACTTTCCTTTTAATATTCTAATTGTGGATGATTTTTAAAAATTGAGATATAATTGACATATAACATTATGTAAGCTTACTTTGCCAACAAAGGTCCATCTAGTCAAGGCCATGGTTTTTCCAGTGGTCATGTATGGATGTGAGAGTTGGACTGTGAAGAAGGCTGAGCACCGAAGAATTGATGCTTTTGAACTGTGGTGTTGGAGAAGACTCTTGAGAGTCCCTTGAACTGCAAGGAGATCCAACCAGTCCATTCTGAAGGAGATCAGCCCTGGGATTTCTTTGGAAGGAATGATGCTAAAGCTGAAACTCCAGTACTTTGGCCACCTCATGCGAAGAGTTGACTCATTGGAAAAGACTCTGATGCTGGGAGGGATTGGGGGCAGGAGGAGAAGGGGATGACAGAGGATGAGATGACTGGATGGCATCATTGACTTGATGGACGTGAGTCTGAGTGAACTCCGGGAGTTGGTAATGGACAGGGAGGCCTGGCGTGCTGCGATTCATGGGGTTGCAAAGAGTCAGACATGATGCGCGATTGAACTGAACTGAACTGAACTGAAGCTTAAGATGTACAATATATGACTTGAAACATTTATATATTGCAATATGATTACCAGTGAAGCACTTAGCTAACACCTCTATCATATCACATAATAATTATTTCTTTTTTGTGGTGTGAATATCTAAGATCTAAACTTTTTGCAACTTTGAAATATAATACAATACTGTTGATGTAATAAAAATGCTGTACATTAGATCTCCAGAACTTATTCATCTTCCAACTTCAAAGTATGTGCCCTTTGACCAACATCTTCCCACTTCCCACACCCCCCCAGGCCATAGTATCAATCATTCCACTCTCTGTTTCTAGAAGTTCAGCCTTTTAAGATTCGCATATAAATATCAAACAGTATTTTGTCTTTTTTTGCCTGACTTGTCTCACTTAGCATAATTTGCTCAAGGTTCAACTGTGTTTTATGAGATGATAGAATTTCCCCCTTTCTCATGGCTGAATAATATTCCATATATATGTGTGCATATATATATATACATATTTGTGTATATATATGTGTGTGTGTGTGCATACTAAGGTGCTTTTGCTGTGTCTGACTCTTTGTGACCCTATGGACTGTAGCCCACGAGGCTCCTCTGTCCATGGGACTCTCCAGGCAAGAATACTCGAGTGGGTTGCATTCCCTCTTCCAGGGGATCTTTTGCATCTGCTGCATCTCCTGAATTGCAGGCAGATTCTTTACCACTGAGCCACTGGGGTGCCCATATATATTACATCTTTAAAAAAATTTTTATTTTATATTGGGGTATAGTTGACTAACAATGTTGTCTTAGTTTACAGCAAAGTAAATCAATTATACATGTAGCTATTCTTTTTCACATTCTTTTCCCATTTAGGTTATTATAGAATATTGAGAAGATTTCCCTGTGTTATACAGTAGATCCTTGTTTGTTATCTATTTTATTTTTTTCTTTAATTAATTTTTATGTTTTAGTTTGTTTTGCTTTACAATACTGTATTCGTTTTGCTACACATCAACATGAATCAGCCACGAGTGTACATGAACTCCCAATCCCGACCCCCACCTCCCGCCTCCCGCCCCACACCCTCTCTCTGGATTATCCCCGTACATCAGTCCCAAGCATCCTGCATCCTGCATCAAACCTGGCCTGGCGATTCGTTTCACTTATGATATCACACATGTTACACTGCCACTCTGCATCCCATCCCACCCTCTCCCTCTCCCACAGAGTCCAAAAGCCCGTTCTATACATCTGTGTCTCTTTTGCTGTCTTGCATACAGGTTTATCATTACCATCATTCTAAATTCCATATATATGTGTAAGTATACTGTATTGGTGTTTTTCTTTCTGACTTACTTTGTATAATCGGCTCCAGCGTCATCCACCTCATTAGAACTGATTCAAATGTATTCTTTTTAATGGCTGAGTAATACTCCATTGTGTATATGTACCACAGCTTTCTTATCCATTCATCTGCTGATGGACATCTAGATTGCTTCCATGTCCTGGCTATTATAAACAGTGCCACAATGAACATTGGGGTACACGTGTCTCTTTCAATATAGCAGTGTGTACGTGTCAATCCCAATGTCCCCTTTCCCCACCCTTCTCCCTGGTTCCTTCTCCATAAGTTCCTGGAGAGTGAGTGAGTCTGCTTCTGTTTTTTGGTTTTGTAAGTAAGTTCATTCGTATCATTTTTTTAGACTTCACATACAAGGGATATCATATGCTATTTGTCTTTCTTGTCTGACTTACTTCACTTAGCATGATAATCTCCAGGTCCATCCATGTTGCTACAAATGGCATTATTTCATTTCTTTTGATGACTAATATTCCATTGTACATATGTACCACATCTTCTTTATCCATTCATCTTTTGATATATATTTAGGTTGTTTCCATGTATTGGCTGGGGCTGCCCATGTATTGCAGAATCCACCTGCAATGCAGTAGACCTGTGTTCAATCCTTGGGTTGGGAAGATCCCCTGGAAAAGGGAAAAGCTACCCACTGCAGTATTCTGGCCTGGAGAATTCCATGGACTGCACAGTCCATGGAGTTGCAAAGAGTCAGACATGACTGAGTGACTTTCACCTCACTTCACTTTGGCACCCTACTCCAGTACTCTTGCTTGGAAAATCCCATGGACGAAGGAGCCTGGTAGGCTGCAGTCCATCGGGTCACTGAGTTGAACATGACTGAGTGACTTCACTTTCACTTTTCACTTTCATGCATTGGAGAAAGAAATGGCAACCCACTCCAGTGTTCTTGCCTCGAGAATCCCAGAGACAGTGGGCCCCCGTCTATGGGGTCACACAGAGTCGGACATGACTGAAGTGACTTAGCAGCAGCAGCACTTCATGTCTTGGCTGCTATAAATAGCGCTGCAATGAATATTGTGGTGCATGTATTCTTTCAAACCATGTTTTTCTCTGGATATATGCCCAGCAGCAAGGTTGATGAGTCATACAAGAGCTCTATTTTTGCTTTTTAAAGAACCTCCACTGTTCTCCGTAATGGAGGTACCAATTTATATTCCCACCAACACTGTAGGAGGGTTCGCCAACATTTTGGCCATTCTGACCAGTGTGACGTGGCATCTCATTGTCGTTTTGATTCACATTTCTCTAATAATTAGTGATGTTGAGCATTTTTCACATGCCTCTTGGACATCTGTATGTCTTCTTTGGAGAAATGTCTATTTAGATTTTCTTCCCTATTTTGGATTGAATAGTTTGTTTTTATACTGAGCTGCATATGCTGTACATTTTGGAAATTAATCCCTTGTTGGATGCATCATTTGCAAATATTTTCTCCCATTCTCTGGTTTGTTTTTTGATTTTGTTTATGGTTTCCTTTGCTATACAAAAGATTTTGAGTTTAATTAAATCCTATTTATTTTTGTTTTTATTTCCATTATTCTAGGAGATGGATCAAAAAAGGTATTACTGTGGTTTATGTCAAACAGTGTTCTGCCTATGTTTTCCTCTAAGAGTTTTATACTATCTGGTCTTATATTTGGATCCTTAAACCATTTTGAATTTATTTTTGTGTATGGTGTTAAAGAATATTCTAATTTCATTGTTTTACATGAAGCTGTCCAATTTTCCTAGCACCATTTACTGAAGAGACTCTCTTTTCTCCAAAGTACAGTCTTGCCTCCTCTGTCATAGATTAATTGACCATAGATGTTTCAGTTTATTTCTTGGTTTTCTATCCTGTTCCATTTTGATCTGTTTTTCTGTTTTTGTCCTAGGACCATAGCATTTTGATTCCAGTAGCTTTGTAATATAGTCTGAAGACAGGGAGCCTGATTTCTCCAGCTCCGTTTTTCTTTCTCAAGATTGTTTTGGATACTTGGGGTCTTTTGTATCTCCATACAAATCTTAAATTTTTTTTGTTCTAATTCTGTGAAAAATGCTAATTGTAATTTGATAGAGATTGCATTGAATCTGGATAGTATAGTCATTTTGACAATATTGATTCTTCCAACCTAAGAACTTGGTTTATTTTTCCAACTGTTTGTGATCAAGGTCTTACAGCTTTTATATTATAGATCTTTTGCCTCCTTAGGTAAGTTTATTCCTATGTATTGTATTCTTTTTGATGCAATGGTAAATGGAATAATTTATTTATCTTTCTAATTTTTCATTGTTAGTGTATAGAAATGAAGAGATTTCTGTGTATTAATTTTGCATCCTGCAACTTCACCAAATTCACTGATAAGCTCTAAATGTTTTCTGGGAGCATCTTCAGTGCTTCCTTTGTATTATATCATGTCATCTGCAAAGAGTGACAGTTTTAACATTTTCTTTTTTAAAATTTGTTTTTCTTCTATTTGCTATGGCTAGGACTTTTGAAACTATATTGAGTAAAATTGGCAAGAGTGGACATCCTTGCCTTGTTTTTGATCTTGCTGTGTGCTGTGCTTCATCGCTCAATTGTGTCTGACTCTTTGCAACCCTACTGACTGCAGCCCACCAGGCTCCTCTGTCCATGGGATTCTCCAGGTAAGAATTCTGGAATTCTGGAGTCATGCCCTTCTTCAGGAGATCTTCCCAACCCAGAGATCAAACCCAGGTCACTTGCATTGCAGGTGGATTCTTTACCATCTGAGCCACCAGGAAAGCCCAAGAATACTGGAGTGGGTAGCCTATCCCTTCTCCAGGGGATCTTCCTGACCCAGGAATCAAACTGAGGTCTCCTGCATTGCAGGCAGATTCTTAACCAGCTGAGCTACCAGGGAAGCCCTGTTCTTGATCTTAGAGGAAATCATTTTAGCTTTTCCTCCACTGAGTATGATTCTAGTTGTAAGTTTGTCATACATGGCCTTTATTGTGTTGAGGCATGTTCCCTCTGCCCAATTTCCAGAGAGGTTTTTGTTATAAATGGGTGTTGAATTTTGTCCAAAGCTTTTCCTGAATCTATTGAGATGATCATATGATGTTTTTCTTCAATTTGTTGATGTGATGTACCACACGAACTGATTTGCAAATACTGAAAAATCCTTGCTTCCCTGTGAGAAGTCTCACTTGATCATGGTGTATGATTTTTAATGTATTATTTGATTTGGTTTACTAGTAGTTTCCTGAAATTCTCTTGCATCTATGTTCATCAGTGATTGACCTGTAATTTTCTTTTTTGTGCTATTTTTCTCTGGTTTCATATCAGGGTGATAGTGGCTTCATAGAATGATTTTGGGAGTGTTTCTTGCTCTGCAATTTTTGGGAGGAGATTCAGAAGGATTGGTGTTAACACTTCTCTAAATGTTTGATAGAATTTGCCTGTGATGCCTTCTGATCCTGGACATTTGTTTGTTGGGAGCTTTTTAATTTCCATTTTTAATTTCAGCATTCATGATTGGTCTGCTCATATTTTCCATTTCTTCCTGGTTCAGATTGGGAGATTGTGCCTTGTGAGTGATTTGTTCATTTCTTCTGAGTTATCCATTTTTTGGCATATAGTGCTTGTAGTAGTGATCATTAGTATTATTTTGGTGTCCATTGTAGCTTCTCCTTTTTCATTTCTGATTTTATTAATTTGAGCCTTCTCTTTCTTCTTGATGAGTCTGCTTAAAGGTTTAGGAATATTTTTTATCTTTTCAAAAACCCAGCTTAGTTTAATTGATCTTTTCTATGATTTTCTTCATCTCTATTTCATTTATTTCTGTTCTTATCTTTATGATTATTTTCTACTAACTTTGGATTTTGTTTGTTCTTCTTTTCTCTGGTTGCTTTAGGTGTAAGGTTAGGTTGTTTATTTGAGATTTTTCTTGTTTCCTGAGGTAAGATTGTATCGCTATAATTTCCCTTTCAGAACTGTTTTGCCTCATCCTGTAGGTTTTGGATCATCATGCATTTGTTTCCATTTCTGTCTCGGCATTTTCACTCGTTTATTTCCTATTTGATTTCTTCGTTGACCCATTGGTTGTTTAGTAGTATATTGTTTAGCCTCCACGTGTTTGTGTTTTTTTAATTTTATTTTCATATGGTTGATTTATTTTCTCATAGTGTTGTGGTCAGGAAAGAGGCTTGATATGATTTCAGTTTCCTTAAATTTACTGAGGCTTGCTTGTGGCCCAGCATGTGATCAGTCCTGAAGAATGTTCTATCTGCACTTGAGGAGAATGTATATTCTGCTGCTTTCAGATGGAATGGAATGTTTTATAAATATCAATTAAGTCTGGTCTAATGTGTCATTTAAGGCTGTGTTTCCATATTGATCTTCTGTCTGGATGATAAGTCCACTGATAAAAGTAGGATGTTATAGTTCCATTGTTATTGTGTTTCTGTTGATTTCTACTTTTATGGCTGTTAGTATTTGCCTTATATATTGAGATGCTCCTATGTTTGATGCAAATATATATTCAATTATTATATCTTCTTAGATTGATCCCTTGATCATTATGCACTGTCACTTGTCTCTTGTAACAGTCTTTATTTTGAAGTCTGCTTTGTCTGATAGGAGTATTGTTACTCTATTTTTCTTTTGATTTCCATTTTCATGGAATACCTTTTTCTGTCCCCTCACTTTCAACCTGTATGTGTTCCTAGATCTGAAGTGGGTTCCTAGAAAGCAAAATATACATGGGTCTTGTTTTTGTATCCATTCAAGCAGTTTACATCTCAGGTTGGAACTTCTAACATGTTTATATTCAAGGTAATTTTCAATATGTATATTCTTATTAACATTTTGTTAATTGTTTGGATTTGTAGGTCCTTTTTTTTTTTAACCCTTCTTCTCTTGTTCTCTTGTGATTTGATGACTCACTTTAGTGTTTTGTTTGGGTTGTTTTTTCCTTTTTCTGTATCTATTATATCCAAGCAAGGCTTCAACAGTACATGAACCATGAAATTCCAGATGTTCAAGCTGGATTTAGAAAAGGCAGAGAAACCAGAGATAAAATAGCCAACATCTACTGTATCATCAAAAAAAGCAAGAGAATACCAGAAAAACATCTATTTGTGCTTTATAGATTATAGATTATAGATTATGAACTGTGTCGACCACAACAAATAATGGAAAATTCTTAGAGATGCGGATATCAGACCACCTTACCTACCTCCTAGGAATCTGTATGCAGGTCAAGAAGCAAGTTAGAAACAGACATGGAACAACAGACCAGTTCCAAATCAGGAAAGGAGTACATCAAGACTGTATGTTGTCACCCTGCTTATTTAACTTATATGCAGAGTACATTATGCGAAATGCTGGGCTGGATAAAGCAAAAGCTGGAATCAAGATTGCCAGCAGAAATATTGATAACCTCAGATAGGCAGATGACACCACCCTTATGGCAGAAAGCAGAGAGGAACTAAAAAGAATCTTGATGAAAGTGAAAGAGGAGAGTGAAAAAGCTGGCTTAAAACTCAACATTCAGAAAACTAAGATTGTGGCATCTTGTCCCATCACTTCATGGCAAACAGATGGGAAAACAGTGGAAACAGTGACAGACTTTATTTTGAGGGGCTCTGAAATCACTGAAGATGGTGACTGCATGAAATTAAATGATGCTTGCTCCTCAGAAGAAAAGTTATGACCAATCTAGACAGCACATTAAAAAGCAGAGACATTATTTTGCTAACCAAGGTCCATCTAGTCAAGGCAATGGTTTTTCCAGTAGTCATGTATGGATGTGAGAGTTGGACTATAAAAAAGCTGAGTGCTGGAGAATTGATGCTTTTGAACTGTGGTTGCAGAAGACTCTTGAGAGTCCCTTGGACTGCAAGGAGATCCAGTCAGTCCATCCTAAAGGAAATGAGTCCTGAATATTCATTGGAAGGACTGATGCTGAAGTTGACTTTCCCATACTTTGGCCACTCAATTAGAGGAACTGACTCCTTGGAAAAGACCCTGATGCTGGGAAAGATTGAAGGCAGGAGGAGAAGGGGATAACAGAGGATGAGATGGTTGGATGGTATCACTGACTCAATGGACATGAGTTTGAGCAAACCCTGGGAGTTGGTGATGGATAGGGAAGCCTGGCATGCTGCAGTACATGGGGTCACAAAGAGTTGGACATGTCTGAGTGACTGAACAGTCTGATATCTATTATAGATTTTCATTTTGTGATTATTATGGGGTTTTGTTATAGCAGCCTCCATGTAAATTAGATAAGTTGCTGGTATTTTAATTTCAAATGCATTTCCAATATTTTTCACTTGTACCCTCCTCACAATTGCTGGTTTTGATATCATATTTGTGTGGGGGTGATTTCCTACTTTTATTGTTTGTATTTTCTGGTAAGCATTTCCATTTGTAACTTTCTTGTTTATATTTTTGGACTTTCTTTTTTTGTCTACAGAATTTCATTTAACATTTGTTTCAAAGCTGGTCTGGTGGTTCTGAATTCTCTTAGCTTTTTCTTGTCTGTAAAGTTCTTGATTTCTCCATTGAATCTGAATGAGAGCCTTGCTGGGTAGGGTATTCTTGGTTGTAGATTCTTCCCTTTCATCACTTTAAATATATTGTGCCACTCCTTTTTGCCCTGCAGAGCTCTTGCTGAGAAATCAAGTGACAACCTTATGAGGATTTCCTTGTATTGTATTTGCTGCTTTTCTCCCTGTCCCTTTTAGTATTTATTCTTTGTCTTTGGGCTTCCCTGGTGGCTCAGTGGGTAAAGCATCTGCCTATAATGCGGGAGACCCAGGTTCGGTCCCTGGGTCGGGAAGATCCCCTGGAGAAGGAAATGGCAACCCACTCCACTACTCATGCCTGGAAAATCCCATGGACTGAGAAGCCTGGTGGGCTACAGTCCATGGGGTCGCAAAGAGTCAGACACGACTGAGCGACTTTCCCTTCCCTTCCCTTCCCTTCTTTGTCTTTAGTTTCTGTCAATTTGATTACTGTGTGTCTCGTTGTGTTCCTCCTTAGGTTTATCCTGCCCAGGACTCTCTGTGCTTCCTGGACTTCTGTTACTATTTCCTTTTCCATGTTAGGGAAGTTTTCAGCTATGATCTCTTCAAATATTTTCTCAGGCCCTTTCTCTCTTTTTATTCTAAGACTCCTATAATTCAAAAGTTGGTGCATTTGAGGTTGCCTCAAAGGTCTCTATGGAGAAGGCAATGGCACCCAACTCCAGTACTTTTTTCCTGGAGAATCTCAGGGACGGGGGAGCCTGGTGGGCTGCCACTATGGGTTGCACAGAGTCGGACACGACTGAAGTGACTAAGCAGCAGCAAAGGTCTCTGAGACTGTCCTCATTTCTTTTAATTGTTTTTTATATTTATTTTGTTCCATGGCAGTGATTTCCACCATTCTGCTTTCCAACTCATCTGTTCTTCTGCTTCCCTTATTCTGCTATTGATTCTTTATAGTGTACTTTTAATTCTAGTTATTTCATCTCTGTTTGTTCCTTGGTTCTTCTAGGTGTTTGTTAAACAATTCTTATATCTTATTGATCTGTGCCATTCTTTTCTCGGAGATCTTGTATCATCATTACAATTATAACTCTGAATTCTGCTTCAAACTGGTTGCCTATCTCTACCTCACTTAACTGTTCCTCTGAGGTTTTATCTTGTTCCATCATCTGGGTCATATTCCTTTGATGTTTCATTTTGTCTGGCTTTCTGTGATTGTGACTTTTATTCTGCAGGCTGCTCTTGCTGGTGCTGTCTCCTAACTGGTTGATGAGGCTGTCTAAGAGGCTTCTGCAGGCTTCTTGGTAGTTAGGACTGGTTGCTGCCCATTGGTGCGTGGAACTGAACCTTGCCCCTTTGTCAAGCAGGACCACAACAGGGTTTTGGTTTAGCGGGCAGCCATAGGCTCCAGAAGACTTTAAGCAATCTGTCTGCTGATGAGTGTGGCTGTGCTCCTGTCCAGTTGGTTGTCTGGCCTGAGGTATCCCAACACTAGAGATGTTGGCCCTTTTCTCTTGGTGAGAAATTGTGACCTCCAGAAGGGTTCATGCCAATGAGTACTCCTCAAAACTGTCACTGTCGGTGTTTTTGTCCTAACAGTGACTTAACAGCCACCCCCTGCCTCTACAGGAGACCTTCCAATTCTGCAGGTAGCTCTGGCCTTGACTCTTACAAGGTCACTGGTTTTTGTCCCAAGTCCAAGTGTACATGAGAGCTTGCATGTCCCCTCCAAGAGTGGAGTTTCTGTTTTCCCCAATCGTGTGGAATTCCTGTAATCAAACCACACTGACCTTCAAAATCGATTGTCTGGGGGCTTATCCTCCTCTTGCTAGGCCCCCATGCATGTGAGCCTAGTATGGGGCTCGGAAGTTTCATTCCTATGAGAGAACTTCTTGGGTATGGTATTTCCCAGTTTGTGGGTTACCCACCTGGTGGATACGGATTTTATTTGATTACAATTGCTCCCCTCTTGTTGTGGCTTCTTTGTCTTTGGTGTGGGATATCTTCCAGCATTTATTTTTTGTTTTTATTGTTGTTGATAGTTATACAGTAGTAACTTGTAATGTGGGTGTTTTCATAACAAGTATTGAGTTCATGTTCTTCTACTCCATCATGTGTTGGTCTCCCCAAAATATTTTACTAAGATATTATTTCATCATGATTACTGAGATTTTTGGTACCTCTTAGACTTTGCACACATGGAAAGTGCCTCATTCACCCCTCTATTCCCAACCCTGCTGCTTAGACTTAGATAAGCATATTTATAATGTTAGATTTTAGGTACTAGGTTAGGGGTTGACACTCTCAGTGGAGACACAGGGTAACCTTAGAACTACTTCATCCACTGATTGATTGATATATATTACTTGTTACTATACTTTGTGGACAATGCTGCAAGAAACATGGAAGTTCAGATTCCTTTTTGATATCTTGTTTTCATTTGTTGTTGTTATTCAGTTTCTAAGTCATGTCTGACTCTTTGCGACCCCATGGACTGCAGCACACCAGGTTCCCTTGTCCTTTATTAGTCTTCTTTATAGACCGACTCTTACATCCATACATAATTATATGGGCCTTTGTCAGCAAAGTGATATCTCTGCTTTTTAATATGCTGTCCAGTTTGACATAGCCTTCTTTCCAAGAACTAAGCGTATTCTAATTTCATGGCTGTATTCAATATTCACAGTGATTTTGGAGACCAGGAAGAGAAAATCTGTCACTGCTTCCACTTTTTCCCCTCCTATTTGCCATGGAGTGATGGGACCAGAGGCCATGATTTTCGTTTTTTAATATTGAGTTTTAAACCAGCTTTTTTACTCTCCCCTTCACCATCATCAAGAGGTTCTTCAGTTTCTCTTCACTTTCTGCCAATACAGTAGTATCATCTGCATACTCAGGTTGTTGATATTTTCCCCAGCAATCTTGATTCCAGCTTGTAATTCATCCAGCCTGGCATTTCACATGATGTACTCTGCATAGAAGTTACATGAACAGGGTGATGATATACAGTCTTGTCGTACTCCTTTCCCAATTTTGAACCAGTCAGTTCCATGTAAGGTTCTATCTGTTGCTTCTTGACCTGTATACAGGTTTCTCAGGAAACTGGTAAGATGATCTGGTATTCCCATCTCTTGAAGAATTTTCCACAGTTTGTTGTGATCCACACAGTCAAAGGCTTTTATGTAGGCAATGAAGCAGAAATAGATATTTTTCTGGAATTCTCTTGCTTTCTCTGTGATACAATAAATGTTGGCCAATTGATCTCTGGTTCCTCTGCCTTTTCGAAATCCAACTTGTCCATCTGGAAGTTCTTGACTCAAGTACTGCTGAAGTCTAGCTTGAAGGATTTTGAGCATAAGTTTACTAGCATGTGAAATAGGCACAACTGTATGCTAGTTGGAACAATTTTTGGCATTTACCTTCTTTGTAATGGGGTGAAAGCTGAACTTTTCTAGTCCTGTGGCCACTGCTGAGTTTTCCAAATATGTTGACATATTGAGTGCAGCAGTTTAACACCATCATCTTTTAGGACTTTAAATAGTTCAGCTGTAATTCCATCTCCACTAGCTTTGTTTGCAGTAAGGCCTAAGGCCCACTTGACTTCATACTCCTGGATGTCTGCTTCTAGGTGAGTGACCACACCATTGTGGTTATCCAGGTTATTAAGACTTTTTTTTGCATAGTTCTGTCTATTCTTGCCACCTCTTATCTCTTCTGCTTCCATTTGGTCCTTACCATTTCTGTCCTTTATGGAGCCCATCCTTGCATGAAATGTTCCTTTGATATCTCCAGTTTTCTTGAAGAGATCTCTAGTCTTTCCCATTCTATTGTTTTCCATTGTTTCTTCCATTGTTCATTTACAAAGGCCCTCTTATCTCTCCTTGCTATTCTCTGGAACTCTGCAAAGAAGAAAAGGAGAGATATAAGCATCTGAATGCAGAATTACAGCTGAACTATTTAAAATCCTAAAAGATGGGCATATCTTTCCCTTTTTCCCTTTCCTTTCACTTCTTTTCTTTTCTCAGCTATTTGTAAAGTCTACTCAGACATCCACTTTGCCTACTTGCACTTCTTTTTCTTTGGGATGGTTTTGGTCACTGCCTTCTGTACAATGTTATGAACCTCTGTCCATAGTTCTTCGGGTACTCTTTCTACCAGATCTAATCCCTTGAATCTGTTCATCACCTCCACTGTATAAGCATAAGGGATTTGATTTAGGTCATACCTGCATGGCTTAGTGGCTTTCCCTATTTATTTTTTATTTAAACCTGAATTTTGCAATAAGGGGTTCATGATCTGAGTCACAGTCAGGTCCTAGTCTCTCTCTCTCTTTTTTTGCTTGTATAGAGCTTTTCCATCTTTGGCTGCAAAGAATATAATCAATCTGATTTTGGTATTGACCATCTGGTGATGTCCATGTGTAGAGTAGTCTCTTGTGTTGTTGAATGTTTTCCCTTGAATCTGTTCATCACCTCCACTGTATAAGCATAAGGGATTTGATTTAGGTCATACCTGCATGGCTTAGTGGCTTTCCCTATTTATTTTTTATTTAAACCTGAATTTTGCAATAAGGGGTTCATGATCTGAGTCACAGTCAGGTCCTAGTCTCTCTCTCTCTTTTTTTGCTTGTATAGAGCTTTTCCATCTTTGGCTGCAAAGAATATAATCAATCTGATTTTGGTATTGACCATCTGGTGATGTCCATGTGTAGAGTAGTCTCTTGTGTTGTTGAATGTTTGCTATGACCAGTGTGTCCTCTTGACAAAACTCTGCAAGCCTTTGCCCTTTTTCATTCTGTACTCCAAGACCAAACTTGTTTGTTACTCAAGTATCTCCTGACTTCCTACTTTTGCATTCCAATTCTCTATGATGAAAAGGACATCTTTTTTTGGTGTTAGTTCTAGAAGGTCTTGTAACTCTTCATAGAATCATTTAACTTCAGCTTCATTGGCTTTAGTGGTTGGGACATAGACTTGGATTACTGTGATATTGAATGGTTTGCCTTGGAAACAAATGGAGATTATTTTGTAATTTCAGAAATTCCACCCAAGTACTGCATTTTGGACTCTTTTGTTAAATATGAGGGCTACTCCATTTCTTCTAAGAGATTCTTGCTCACAGTAGTAGATATAACAGTCATCTGAATTAAATTACTCATTCCAGTCCATTTTAGTTCACTGATTTCCTAAAATGTTGATGTTCACTTTTGCCATCTCCTGTTTGATCACATCCAATTTACCTTGATTCATGGACCTAACATTTTAGATTCCTATGCAATATTGTTCTTTACAGCATTGGACTTTACTTTCACCACCAGACATATACACAACTGATTGTCGTTCCCACTTTGTCCCAGCCACTTCATTCTTTCTGGAGCTACTAGTAATTTCCCTCCACTCTTCTGCAATAGTATATTTGACACCTTCCCTCTTGGGGGTGCTCATCTTCCAATGTCACATCTTTTTGCCTTTTTGTACTGTTCATTGGTTTCTCAGGGCAAGAATACTGGAATGATTTGCCATTTCCTCCTCCAGTGGACCAACACTTTGTTAGAACATTTCACTATAACCCACCCATCGTGGGTGGTCCTACATGGCATGGCTCATAGCTTCATTGAGTTTTGCAAGCTTTTTCACCACAACAAGGCTGTGATCCATGAAGGGGTGTTTTTGTTTATTTTGTCTATATACCAGAAGTGGGATTCCTGGGTCATACATTAGTTTCAAAAATTGGGAGAGCCTCTGTACAGTTTCCATAGTGACTAGAGCAATTTAAGTTCTCTCCAATGGTGCATTGTGGTTCCCTTTACTTTACATCGTTGTTAAGCTTATTATCTCACATTTTAGATGACAACCATTTTAACAGGTATGAAGTGACATCTCATTGTGGTTTTGATTTACATTTCCCTGATGATTCATGATATTGAGAATCTTTTCATGTTACCTGTTGACCATCTGTATTTTTCCTTTGGGGGGGAAATATCTACTCAGATTCTCTGCCCATTTTTAAATTGGATTGTTTATTTTTGCTATTGAGTTGTGTTAGTTCTTTAATACGTTTTGGTTATTAACCCCTTATTAGATATATAATCAATCTGATTTCGGTGTTGACCATCTGGTGATGTCCATGTGTAGAGTTTTCTCTTGTGTTGTTGGAAGAGGGTGTTTGCTATGACCAGTGCATTTTCTTGGCAAAACTCTATTAGTCTTTGGCCTGCTTCATTCCACATTCCAAGGCCAAATTTGCCTGTTACTCCAGGTGTTTCTTGACTTCCTACTTTTGCATTCCAGTCCCCTATAATGAAAAGGACATCTTTTTTGGGTGTTAGTTCTAAAAGGTCTTATAGGTCTTCATAAAACCATTCAACTTCAGCTTCTTCAGCATTACTTGGGGCATAGACTTGGATAATTGTGATATTGAATGGTTTGCCTTGGAGACAAACAGAGATAATTCTGTCATTTTTGAGATTGTATCCAAGTAGTGCATTTCGGACTCTTTTGTTGACCATGATGGCTACTCCATTTCTTCTGAGGGATTCCTGCCAACAGTAGTAGATATAATAGTCATCTGAGTTAAATTCACCCATTCCAGTCCATTTTAGTTCGCTGATTCCTAGAATGTCTGTCTTCATAAAACCGTTCAACTTCAGCTTCTTCAGCATTACTGGTTGGGGCATAGATTTGGATAATTGTGATATTGAATGGTTTGCCTTGGAGACGAACAGAGATCATTCTGTCATTTTTGAGATTGCATCCAAGTACTGCATTTCGGACTCTTTTGTTGACCATGATGGCTACTCCATTTCTTCTGAGAGATTCCTGCCCACAGTAGTAAATATAATAGTCATCTGAGTTAAATTCACCCATTCCAGTCCATTTTAGTTCGCTGATTCCTAGAATGTCAACGTTCACCCTTGCCACCTCTTGTTTGACCACTTCCAATTTGCCTTGATTCATGGACCTGACATTCCAGGTTCCTATGCAATACTGCTCTTTACAGCTATCCTACATTGAGGGTCGGGAACGGTGGTGGTGAGGAGATACCCCTCGTCAAAGGTAAGGTGCAGTGGCTCTGCTGGAGCAGTCGTGAAGAGATACCCCACGCTCAAGGTAAGTGAAACCCAAATAAGATGGTGGGTGTTGCGGGAGGGAATCAGAGGGCAGACACACTGAAACCCTTTCTATTGTTTCCCTCTATTTCTTTGCATTGATCACTGAGAAAGGCTTTCTTATGTCTCCTTGCTATTCTTTGGAACTCTGCATTCAGGTGGATATATCTTTCCTTTTCTCCTTTGCCTTTAGCTTCTCTTCTTTCTCAGCTATTTGTATGCCTTGTCAGATAACAATTTTGCTTTTTTCATTTCTTTTTCTTGGGGATGGTCTTGATCACTGCCTCCTGTACAATGTCATAAACCTCTGTCCATAGTTCTTCAGGCACTCTGTCTCTCAGATCTAATCCCTTGAATCTAGTTGTCACTTTTACTGTATAATCATAAGGAATTCGATTTAGGTCATATCTGAATGGTCTAGTGGTTTTCCCTAGTTTCTTCAATTTAAGTCTGAATTTGGCAATAAGAAGTTCATGATCTGAGCCACAGTCAGCTCCTGCTTTTGTCTTTGCTGACTGTACAGAGTTTCTCCATCTTTGGCTGCAAAGCATATAATCAATCTGATTTCAGTACTGAGCATCTGATGATGTACATGTGTAGAGTCTTCTCTTGTGCTGTTGGAAGAGGGTGTTTGCTATGACCAGTGCATTGCACATTGACCCTGTACAATGCGCTCCTTAATAGTTTGACTCCTTCTGAAACGTGCTTGCCTTATTGAGTTAAGGATCAGGAATACTTAGCTTTGCTAATAGGAAAGGCTCTCAAAAGTCTAATGCCTAAAATCTAAAACACATTCGTATTCATTCCCTCCTCTTTCCTTTCCCCTCTGTCTCTGTCTCTTCCCACCCTCTCCCAACATGGTGACAGAAAGGTATCTTGCATTGTACTGAATCAACATTCCTTGCTAAATTAACCTCATGTGAGTTTTAGTCAGTCTTTGATTATTCACTTATTTCCCCCCAGTCTCTTTAATATGCAGAGAGTGTATTAAAACAATAGATCTTCCTTTGACTAAATATGATAAGCTTCACTAGTGGTACAGAAAGTGAAAGTGGCTCAGTCGTGTCTTTGTAACCCCATGGACTATATAGTCCATGGACTACTCCAAGCCAGATTACTGGAGTAGGTAGCCTTTCCCTTCTCCAGGGGATCTTCCCAACCCAGGGATTGAACCCAGGTCTCCTGCATTGCAGGTGGATTCTTTACCAGCTGAGCCACAAGGGAAGCCCAAGAATACTGGGTGGGTTGCCTATCCCTTTTCCAGCAAATCTTCCCAACACAGGAATCAAATGGGGGTCTACTGCATTGCAGGTGGATTTTTTACCAACTGAGCTATCAGGGAAGACCCTAGTGAAGAAACAGATGTTAAAATTCTAAACCCTGACTTAGTAAAAAGCCAAGACACATATTTTAGAGTTGATGTATACACTTCACGAAACAGAGGCAAAATGTTTTACTGTATTTTTCTTGAAAGTAAAAAAATAAAAGACTATTTAGAGAAAAACTGAAATCTCCATTGTTTTAAAGTGTTATTAATAAAATCATATTACTCATATAAAACACAGTTTTACATAATGGGCTTCTCTGGTGGCTCAGACGGTAAAAACTCTACTTACAATGCAGGAGACCTGGGTTTGCTCCCTAGGTTGGGAAGGTCCCTTGGAGAAGGGCATGGCAACCCATTCCAAGTATTCTTCCTTGGAGAATTACATGGAGAGAGGAACCTGATGGGCTACAGTCCAGGGACTCATAAAGAGTTGGACACGACTGAGTGACTAACACTTTCAATTTCACCATCACTTTCAAGTACTCTAAATAAAAATTACCTATTTATTCTTTAATGCAAGAACTTTACATTACTTACTTCCCTAATTGTTCTCTCCTAGTAGTTTTAGTAGCATAGTAGGCATTGATAAATGTTCTTCTATTGACTGGGGGCTTCCCTGGTGGCTCAGAGATTAAAGCGTCTGCCTCCAATGTGGAAGACCTGGGTTTGATCCCTGGGTCAGGAAGATCCTCTGGAGAAGGAAATGGTAACCCACTCCAGTATTCTTGCCTGGAGAATCCCATGGACGGAGAAGCCTGGTAGGCTACAGTCCACAGGGTCACAAAGAGTCAGACATGACTGAGCGACTTTACTCTTACCATAGTAGGCATTGATAAATATTCTTCTATTGATTAACCAACCCTAAAGGATGAGCAAGCATATAAAATCCTTGGATATCATCTTTTTTCACTTACTAATAGTAGTTACCTACTATTTGTCCACCTAATATAATTTTCTTTTGGGAATCATCAGTGCTTTATGCAAGAAATTGCCTCTTTCTACTCCCTTTTATAGTTTCAACCATTCATATGACTGCCACAGAAATTTCCATGTTCTTTGACCCAACCTCAGTGGCTTAGTGGAAGAAATATCTGCCCTAAACTGGGTAAGAACTCTTCAGTTCAGTTCAGTTCAGTTGCTCAGTCGTGTCCGACTCTTTGCAACCCCATGAATCGCAGCATGCCAGGCCTCCCTGTCCATCACCAACTCCCGGAGTTCATTCAGACTCACGTCTATCGAGTCAGTGATGCCATCCAGCCATCTCATCCTCTGTCATCCCCTTCTCCTCCTGCTCCCAATCCCTCCCAGGATTGGAGTTTTCCCAGTAAGTCAATTCTTCAGATGAGGTGTCCAAAGTACTGGAGTTTCAGCCTTGGCATCATTCCTTCCAAAGAAGTCCCAGGGCTGATCTCCTTCAGAATGGACTGGTTGGATCTCCTTGCAGTCCAAGAGACTCTCAAGAGTCTTCTCCAACACCACAATTCAAAAGCATCAATTCTTCGGCACTCAGCTCTCTTTATAGTACAACTCTCACATCCATACATGACCACTGGAAAAACCATAGCCTTGACTAGACAGACCTTTCTTGGCAAAGTAATGTCTCTGCTCTTGAATATGCTATCTAGGTTGATCATAACTTTCCTTCCAAGGAATAAGCATCTTTTAATTTCATGGCTGCAATCACAATCCGCAGTGATTTTGGAGCCCAGAAAAACAAAGTCAGCCACTATTTCCACTGTTTCCCCATCTATTTGCAATGAAGTGATGGGACCAGATGCCATGATCTTCGTTTTCTGAATGTTGAGCTTTAAGCCAACTTTTTCACTCTTCTCTTTCACTTTCATCAAGAGGCTCTTTAGTTCCTCTTCACTTTCTGCCATAAGAGTGGTGTCATCTGCATATCTGAGGTTATTGATATTTCTCCTGGCAATCTTGATTCCAGTTTGTGCTTCATCCACCCAGCATGTCTCATGAAGTACTCTGCATATAAGTTAAATAAGCAGGTTGACAATATACAGCCTCGATGTACTCCTTTTCCTATTTGGAACCAGTCTGTTGTTCCATGTCCAGTTCTAACTGTTGCTTCCTGACCTGCATACAGGTTTCTCAAGAGGCAGGTCAGGTGGTCTGGTACTCCTGCCTCCTGAAGAATTTTCCACACTTTATTGTGAGCTTAAAATATTCATATTCTCTGACCCAGGAATTCCACTGCTGGGATCCAGCAGTAAGAAATAATTCTTGGAATTTCCCTAGTGCTATAGTAGATGGGAATCTGCCTACCAATGCAGGGGTCACAGGTTTGATCCCTGGTCCAGGAAGATTCCACATGCTGCAAAGCAACTAAGCCCATGTTCCATAATTACTGAGCCCATGAGCCACAATTATGGAGCCTATGTGTCACAACTGAAGCCCACGTGTCCTAGAGCTGCATACTGCAACTACTGAACCTGCCTGCTACAACTACTGAGGCCCATGCATCTAGATTCTGTGCTCTGCAACAAGAGAAGTCCCCAGATGGGAAGCTGGCGCACTTCAATGAAGAGCAGCCCTTGCTTACCGCAACTAGAGAAAGCCGCTGCACAGCAAGTGCAATCATAAATTAATTTTTAAAAAAGGTCTTAATACAGAAAATGTTTTTGTTTTCTTTGGCTTTGAAGAAAGCCAATCACCACAGTAATTTGCAGTAGCAAATTTTTGAGAGTAACACAAATGCTTGGTATGAAAGTGATTTATTAATTTATTCAATGGAGTATTAGTCATTAGAAATAATTTTATAGCAGGTGTGTGTAATAACACAGAAATATGCTTATATTTTGGTGTTGGATTTTTAAAAATCAAGATATCAGATTGCAAAATTAAATGTTTTAAAAACTATATAAACAATACAAATAATTGAATATGTCTTTGACTAGGAAAATTTTTACAATATAAGCTACTTATCATTCAATAGTTAACAGGGAACATAATTTGCATTCTTAAGCTGATATTAGTGAAAAGTTGATCTCTATTAGTACTTTGTGAGAAGGGATAAAAGCTGTTGTTCTCCAAACATAGAAACATACAGCTACTCTGGTAAGGAGCTGGCTGCTTAATTGGTTGTTTTCCTTCTTTACTGTTGGTGGTTCAAACACATAACAATTCTTAGAAATTCAATTTCAATATATTCTTACATGCTGTTCAGGATGTTCTCAGTGATATTTAGTTATATGTTTGTCCCTTAGCTAAACTACATTTATTAATTTTATCCTGTAATATAGTAAAATATCTATAAAAGATTATTTTAAAACTTTTATTAAAATTCTTATAGAAAACAACAAAGAACTTCTAAATCTCTTTTCTCATTGAAATATACTTTTTTAAATGTGAGTTTTAAAGTTTTGGGGAGTGATAAAATGAATACATTTTAAAAGAAGAAACTGACTTCAAAAGTTAATATCAGTTATCACAGGAAATAAAATAAACAGCAATCTTTTTCATCTACTTTCTATTTTCTTTTTTTGGCCTTGCTGTGTGACTTGTCAGGTTCTTAGTTTCCTGATCAGGGATCGAATCTGTGCCCCCTGTGGTGGAAGTGCAGAGTCCTAACCACTGGACTGCCAGGGAATTTCCTACTTTTTACTTCCCAAATATTCTATAATGTGTATAGAAAAAATACAAGAGTTAATTGTTAAAAAATAAGTAATAAATCAACAAATTATCTATATATTATCATTTGGAACAATGAAAAATGAGTACAACTGAAACACAATAAGATAACCCATTTATCAATGTGCCCCAAATATCATTAGATTACTCTAGTTGTTTTAACACTAGTCTAACATCTACTTTTCTTTGAAGAGGTTCGAGAGAGCTATAGGTGAGCTTTCAGAAATAGCACATACAACTACAAGATGTTCAAAGAATCATTAAAATTTAAGGTTTCCTTTTCTTCCCACTCTAGGTTTGAAATAGTAATCTTGTTTCAATAAAAGGAAAAGAGAATATCTGACAGAATCTCACTATTGTATCTTCTGAGAAAACTGTAATTACTCTAGGGAGAAAAAAAGAAGGATAAAATTAATTCACTTTAAAGTATGTATTAGTGAAAGTGAAAGTCACCCAGTCGTGTCCGATTCTTTGTGACCCCATGGACTGCAGTCCATGGAGTTCTCCAGGCCAGAATACTGGAGTGGGTAGCCTTTCCCTTCTCCAGGGGATCTTCCTAACCCAGGAATCAAACACAGGTCTCCCTCACTGCAGCTAGATTCTTTACCAGTTGAGCCACAAGGGAAGCCCAAGAATACTGGAGTGGGCAGCCTATCCCTTCTCCAGTGGATCTTTGGACCCAGGAATCAAACCAGAGTCTCCTGCATTGCAAGCAGATTATTTACCAATTGAGCTATCAGGGAAGTAAAGTACATATTACTTGTCTGCTGCTGCTGCTGCTGCTGTGTCACTTCAGTCATGTCCGACCTTGTGTATACTATATGCATTATACCACATCAAACCCATTTATTTATTTTGAGGTAAAGGTATGGTACTTGTTGAGTGATTAATGGTTAGATGTAGAAGAAAGTAAAAAATAAGATAGTCACATTCTAGGGCTATAAAAGTGATAAAGGAAGAAGGCAGGTGAGAGGAGGCAGAAAGAGGCAAGTACCAGCTGCTATTTGTGTGTCCTGGAAAGCATGAAGAAACTCCTGATTAGAGAAGTCTCTTTAATTGCATCGTTTTTTTTTAACTGATATTTATTTATTTTTTATTGTTATACTTTTTTTTGAACATTATCTTTTCTTTTTTTTAATATCAATTTTGACATGAATCAGCCACGAGTGTACATGAATGCCCAATCCTGACCCCCCTCCCCCCCTCCCGCCCCACACCGTCTCTCTGGATTATCCCCGTGCATCAGTCCCAAGCATCCTGCATCCTGCATCAAACCTAGACCGGCAATTCATTTCAGTTATGATATCATACATGTTACACTGCCACTCTCCCAACTCATCCCACCCTCTCCCTCTCCCACAGAGTCCAAAAGGCTATT
>SJXQ01005248.1:0-91074 GCA_006408695.1 Aepyceros melampus
CGCGGGCTCGGGCCGAGCGGGCCGGGCGGCCGGCTGCCGCCGCCAGGAGCCGCCGCCGGACGCGGTCCCTTCGCGGGCCAAGCTGCTCACTTCCAGGCGCGACTGTTACACAACTCGCCTGCCAAGAGGGGCCCCGGCCTGACTGTCCCCATTATCCCCAGCTCGCCTTCCATGTGAGCGGCTGGGCCACCTGAGTGGTGGCCGGGCTGCGCTCTTCAACCCACTCGCTTTTCCTCCGGGGACCCCCCTTCCCCCGAGGCCGGGTGTTGGGGGGCCCGGTGCGCCAGGGACTTTTTCTTTATTTACACCAACCGTAAAAGGTGAGAAAGGAAGAACCCCCGGGAGACGAGCGAAGGTCTGTGTATATCATGTGCAGTTTCATGGAATGAAACCCAGGGGAGGAAAATATTTGTGCAAAACGGAAGTTTTCAGGTGCAGCTGCGTTTATTTCCTTGAAATTACAACAGCAACTACACGGTTATTGTTTTCTCACTTGAGAAAACTACAAATAGATATTTAAATGAATGGATCCTGCAAAATCCTAAGGAAATGTATCAAACCTCAACTTCAACCGTCCTAAATAAAATCCTAGGAGTCTCAACTCGTTTGGAGAAAGCACACCTCCAATCAGACCGTGATGAATAAAGTGGAGGGAGGAAAAACCTGTTACATAATCTCATTTGCCGTGGGGTTGCAGTACCGGCCCCTGAAATCAAGGGGAAGTGAGTTAAGATGCAGGGTTTTTAAACCTCTCTGAAGGTTTTATTTACCCACTCTCCCGGCTGCCACTTGTGCTTTAAAAGATTATAAGTAAATACTCTGCTCTTACAAGGGAACCAAACCTATCAAACCTGTTTAGAAAATGACCAGGTATGTTTCTTTCCTTTCTTTCCTGTGTGTGTGTGTGAAATTTATCATCCATGAAAGACCTTATGACTAGTATTTGGGGAACTTAGACTGTCAGAAAATGCCTCTTTAAGCCATTCATCTTTTGAGCGCACATAGGTGACAACTGTTTTCCTAGAGGATTTATACTATTCTGAACTCCATCAAGAAAAGAGATTTTTGAAGTTAAGGTAAATTTTTAAAAGAAGGAAAGAATTCTTAACAGTTGAATCAGTCACTTGTGAATTATTTATTTTTCCTTGAGAAATGATGTGTATGGGTGGACAAACAGCTTGGGAGGCCGTAGTTAATTGAGATTTGTGCTGCAGCCTGGAGAAGGTACATTGAAAAACTAAGAATTTGGGGCTTTGTCGGGGTATATTAGTCAAAGTGTGACTAGGCATCCTGAGTTTGTTTTTGTACTTTAAAGTTCTGGAACTTAACTGAGTTTGATGACTGCGAAATCTTGTTTAAAAAAGTTTTGGGGGGTTAACATTTAACATCCTATATAAAAACTTGGCCTAAAAGACACCAGCCCCAAAGTTGGCTTTTAGGTAAAATAATTTGTACTTCCCAAAGTTCTTTATGAGGGGGAACCGCAAAAATGAGTTTATTCTCAATTCTGCTGGTAATATGGTGATTAGCATGAAAAAGAGTAGGTTCCAGCTCTATATAAATGTGCATTTGAATGTAAAATAATTGAATACCTGTAAAGTGAAAACACTCATGTAAAATTGAGGATTAGGGATCTCTTTGGCCAAGAGCTCAATGGCAGAAGCTGAAAAGGGGAAAAAAGAGAAGAACCTGTTAACCTAGTTCTTTTCCTCTTTCTTAAACATAGAAACTCATTTGTGGAAGTGAGGCAGCAGCAATCAAGTGTGAGATTGTGCAGAATTTAGGCTGGGGTCAGGAAAAGGGCCAGGGTTGATGTATGAGTTTGTTTTGATGCTCTTTTCTATAAATGCCCGTATTGAGAATTTAATTTCATAGTTTTTGGCCTATGGGATTATATATTGACAAAGCTGACTTGCATAGCTGTTTAATGTTTTTCTGTTTTTCAGCCAATCATAATAACCCACTAAATATAAATTTGCTAGAATTACCAGTGTAATTTATCCTAGAAACCCAACTTTTCCTGGAGTAGCTTAAAAAAAAAAAAAAAAAAAGACTCTTCTATCCAGTGTTATTTGGACTGAAAATTTCATTAAACATTTAGTGTTATTACAATGCTTTTCATTCTCAAGCAAATGGTACTTTAAATTAAAGAAGTAAATTAATATAGGGTAAGCTGATTTGGATCAGAAGCCCAGGAACAGGGAGGAAATAAATCAGAGGAAACAGAAACCAGATTTTATGATAGTTTTCAACAGATTGAAAAAACGAGTTAAAGACTTCATAGGGGAAAACCTCAGTTGATATTTGATTGGCTTTTTGAAAAAACTGCATCAAAATTTAAAACTGAGACAGATATTCCACCATCGTAAAAGAAAATGTTACTAACAGTGATGGCTTAAGCAAAAACTTTAAGAAAGTAAATCTTGTCCAAAGCCACATGGTATATTCCAAAGCCAGATGTCAAATTTTTTTCTGATTTTCTCGTGTTGTGGATAATCTGATATTTTTGTACATTTCATTTAGCCCAGATAACCAGGGTTTAGTTGGCTTTGTGAAGGGATGGCCAGATTTAAAGAAGCAGGCTCAAGCTTTAAGAGGCCAGTCTCATAAACAAGCTGACTGAAAAGTTTGAAATCTGATCAAATAAGTGACTAGAGGAACCAGGAGTGGCTCAGAAAGGAGGGTCTAAGGCAGATTTACCAAGGACAGGTACAAAGCACTAAGAAAAGCTTGCCAGGGCTATGATCAGGAAAGAAGGAAATGGGATCCATCTCAACATGAAAGGAAAAAGGCATAAAAAGAAAAAATACCCTTCAGTACCTCAGCAACAGGAAGAAAGTAATGAAACTCCCACTTCCTTCTTGATTGGGGTTAGATACTTCATCTGAAGGTATCACCAAAAAAGTCACAAGATTTTTTTTTGTAATTACATACGAAAATTAATCTTGGGGGAGGGATGGATCAAGTGAATTATGAGCAGTTATAATTACATATATGAGAATGTAAAGCTTGAAATTGCCAAAAATAAATTTAAACTAGAGGGGACCCACTGCAATTTCAGTTGAATATTGGAAAGGGAGGGTTAGGTTATAAAAAGGTGAAACTATTAACTCAATTGATTTCTGGATTAATTATAGGTGTGAGTCAGTCAAGCAGAGCATTTATTAGTGGTAGCCTATGTATAGGTCCCAAGGTGGATACCGAAACTTAAGGGCACAGGTCCATGCCCTTAATGAGGATTATGAGAATTTTAAGGGAGCTATATACCTATGCAAAGATAAACAGTTATCAGACAGCAGACAAGGGCGGCATTCATGGTATGAAGGAGAAGGAGATTGGAGGAATGGGAGATCTTTTTCATAGAGGAGGTAGAATTTGACCCTGACCTCAAAGGATGGTTAACCTGTGTATGAAGTAAAGGAAGGGGAGGGGCGGGGGTGGCCATTCAGCTATCCCTTCATTCAGCAGATCTGTTTGGAACCTATCCTGTGTGCTTGGCACTGTTCTCTGAACCCGGCAAAGAGTGGAAAGTAAGATAAGGTTTTTGCCCTTATGGAATTTACATTCTAGTGGGAGAAGGGCAATAAACAAGTAAACACTTCATGGAAAATCTGATGTCAGAGAGTGTTGTCTTGTGAAAATAGGAATGATCAGAGACAAGGAAATTACAGAGTGCTAGTTACAGCCCTACTTATTCTGTGAATGACCTGTTTTGCCTGTGATATGCCTGGTGAAATGTTAATGATTTAACTTTTTAATATTTATTTGCAGCCCAAACCAATTTGAATAGACTTCTACGCAGTCATTGACTCTATCTTTAACCAATTTTTAAAAAGAAACCTGCATAATATTTTGTAGATTGAAGCATGCAGGCTTTGCGTTTTCAACTCCTCGTTAACAATTTTTATGCAATTCTGCTGCTGTTGTCTGCTAAGAACCTCATGTTTTTGCAGTGAGGTTAATGTCATTCTTTCCACTTTACTTAGAGTTGTGATGTATTGGGCTGTATACTTAGGTATATTCTCCATTAGGAACAGTAATCACAACAGTGCTATAAAGGGAAGCTAAACTCCAAGGACAGTTTGTTTGAGGATACCTTGTAGGAGAGCACCCAAAACTGAAGGTGGACAGAAAGTAAAAGTCGGCTCTTCAGCTTAGTTACCAGAAAATGAGGTCAAGGGTGACATTCCCTCCAGGTCTTGTCTGCATGGTACATTTGGCATTTGGGCTACATTGTGCTCTGTGAACTTAATCATTCTCCTTACAGGTTGGTAGGGGACTTAGTGGTCTCACTGGAAATATTATCTTAAACTTCTGCAGATAGTAGACCTGATACAAAAGTGTCAGTTTTGAAATGGGGAAGTCTGGACTCTGCAGTTGTCTGACTGCCAGGTTTTGTTGTTATTGACAAGATGTCCTTTATAGCGTCAGCTAAAAAATTCCTTAGTGACTCTTTCATTTTTTGGAACACACTTATGAAGTACTTCTTAAGCATTCTTTAAGAAATGTGTTCTCTCCTTCTCCACTTTTTCTGTAGTTTTAAACGTAAAACAAACAAACACAACAACAAAAAAAACCTTATAGGTGGAATTGAGGTAAAAGATCCCAAAAAGGATTTATGTGTCTATGGAACCACATTTCTTAAAATTTTCTATATGCATCTGACCAGCTTTCATCTGCAATTCATTCTGACACACTTGGGATAGGCCTATGGAAAAGAAAACGATTTTCAGAGGAGGTGGGAGATTCTTTAGCCTTTCCTTGATTTCCTTCTGAATACTCCATTTTTATTTTTTTTAACTTTTTATTTTATGCTGGAGTATAGCTGACTAACAATGTTGTGATAGTTTCAGGTGAACCGTGAAAGGACTCAGCCATACATATAAATGTATCCATTCTCCCCCAAACTTCCCTCCCATCCAGGCTGCCATATAACATTGAACAGAGTTCCCTGTGCTCTACACTAGGTCATTGTTGATTATCCATTTAAAATATAGCAGCGTGTACATGTCGATCTTCAACTAAATACTCCATTTAGAAAAGAATTGTAGATGTAAATGCTCTTGAGTCTGTGATGTATATGATAAAAGCTAATGTAATATGTAGTCTTAAAAGTGTTTAGGAAGGACAATAGAATTCATATGTTTTAATGTCTGGGTAAGGGGTGGGCCAAACTGCAGGTTTTGCACTATAAATTGCACTATAAATTGTCATGTATGTGGCAAGGTATTAATAGTAAATTTGTCCATTCTTCCCCTTAAAATTAATGGGGAAAGTAATATGTCAAGAAGTATATGCTGCTTATTGTTTTGCTGAATAATTATACACAAAAATACTACAGCCCATATCCTAAGATGTGCCTAGTAGAATTGACTTTTTTGACAAATGTTTGCTGAATAAATTGAATTGTAACAGGTAGTTTATTTTGATGATATTTGCATTGTATTTCTAGCTTAGAGCACTGTTGTTGTTTTTTTTACAATTATCTGTTTATGTTTAATTAATTTGTTTTGGATGTGCCTTGTGGGATCTTAGTTCCCTGACCATGGATCCAACCTGTGCCCCCACTGTTGGGAGCACAGAGTATTAAACCACTGGACCACCAGGGAAGTCCCGGAGCCCTGATTTTCGAGCTCTGAGTTGAACCCCGCAGGTGGCTGCCCTCCAGCCTGTTGGTTACGGGGTCTGTTAGAGCGGTGCTGTCACTCTGGAGCCCAGGCCCTGGCCTTCCCTCCAGTCTGCCTGACCCTGGGGCTGGCCCGACCCCATCTTTTCCCACAGTTCCTGCCCTTCTGATCAGCTGAGGGGGCCTCTCTGGTCATTTCTCAGAGTACTGAAGTGTCCCCAGTTTGGCCTTTTTTGTGGTGGGTGTCTCTTGTCATTTTTGTCTGCTGTTTTGTTGGAGAAGAAGCACATTTCCCTGGAGAATAGTTCTTGACTTGATTTTGTGAACTGTGCCTGTATATAGAGCGTGGTGTTATTTCTACTTCCTTCTTGTCTTCAGCTGAAAATCTTATATTACTTGTAACTGAATTGTTGAGAATATTTTGATCCTACAGAACAACTAAAAACTAATGAAGACTCTTTTTGGGAGGCAATCAGAAAGTTAGAACATGGAGTATGTTTTATGTTAAGGGGGCATGGCAACCCTCTCCAGTATTCTTGCCTGGAGAATCCCATGGACAGAGGAGCCTTGTGAGCTACCGTCCATGGGGTCGCAAAGAGTCAGACGTGACTGAAGCGACTTAGCATCGCATGTTTTAGGTGATATAGAACTATAAAGTTCATTTCTATGTTAATGGTATTGGGGTTATGTTAAATTCTCATCTGTTAAAAAGATACATATGGGAGTATTTATAGACAAAATGAAATGATGCCTAATACTTGTTTTTAAAAACATCAGAATAGGCATACACACACATAGGAAATAAAATAATATTAGCAATTTTTTGGTAATTTTTAAGAGTATGTGGGTGTTTGTTACAATTTTCTGTACCTCTATGGGTATTTGGAAATATCTGTAATAATTAGAATATACACATTACCGATTATAACTGTCAAAGACTAAATTTAAATCAGTAAAGTTATGTGGTTGGACATTTGAGCTAATTGACTAATCAAAAAATCTCCACCTTGCATTTTCTGTGAGTTCTGCATTTAATAAATTTAAGAATACAGAATTTTTTAGAAATATAGTCACAAGGTTAAAACTCTTAGCTTTGAGATCTTGTAACAATAACAGTATACCTGTACTATATCTACTGTTTTGACATATTTTGTCTTTTATCCTCAGAACAAGACATGAATAACCCATTTCGCAGATGAAGAAACTAAGACCTTAGATTAATTTATCCAAATCCCAAAGCAAGTGGACCTGGAGCCAGGACCTTCTGACTCATTCTCAGGTGCCTATTCTCTTATATACACACACATATAAGCACTCTTTTTGTGGTGTTGAAACACTTTTGCATTATTGATGCCCCAAAGATCTTTTGTTTATGTGGACTATATCAATATTTAACATATTAGAAATTAAAAGTCTGAAATGTTTTAAAATACTTATTCACTTAAAAATGATAAACTCATGAAAGGTTAACATGAATAACATGTTTTAGTGAAAAAATATTCCAAAGCAAAAATACAGTGATAAGTGTAGATGGTTTTATGTTTTGCCACTCTCTAATGCATTGCTTAATAGAAGACCACTGGTGTTTCATAACTGCTCTTGCATTCAGCCTATTGTGATATGTTGCTTTGTTTGAAATATATGAAGAAACCCCATTTATACACAGATACATAGTAGAGAAAAGGTGGGGTATTTTAGTGTCTTTTTCATGTAATTGTGTGTATTCTTTAATATATCAAGACTCAGCAAATGGTAGATTCTTTTTTTTCTCCCTTTGCCTCTTTTTTTATTTTTTTTTTTGGAAAGATGTTCTTAAGAGTTAGTTGTGTTGAATCTGGACATTGTCAATGAATTTTTTGTGCTACTCTGTAACAGAAAAATCTACTGGTCCATCTTGCACTTTGGATGGATCTTTGACCAGCTTGTGATTTTATAACATTGTACATTGGTCATTTAAAAAATAATCCTTGAGTTCTACAGATCTTTCAAAGGTTGACACATTTGGTTACACAATATTTATCAAATCACATTCATTAATGCAACCATTAATCTCATCCAAAAAGTCTTTAGAATTGAGGCACAGTCAAGATTTTGGTATCCAGTTTTCCAAAATTCTAATTTTTTCTTGAAAATTCAAATTTTATCATCAGCAACAGGTATTGTCAGTTTTTACCTTGAAGTGTTGGGCTCACTGTATCTACTTTAGAGAAAATGTCTGCCAAGTACCTAAGTCTGAATAACTATATATAATAATAAGTTATCTGCCAGCCATTCTTTCAGCAAAAATGGTATTCTATGGAAAAGTGTATAGTTCAGCTCACAACTCAATTGCATAAATGCTTTTCCTTAAGATGGCCATTGTGTTAGGTATGTAGAAATGCTTTTTGTACGTATTAGAGATGATGAAATGCTCCCACTTCATCACATGGATTATTAAAAAGATCAAGTTCTGAAGAGTGAGATTTAATAATTAATAACTTTTACTATTTTATCAAGGACATTTTTAAGTGAAACTGGCTTTTAAAAAATGATTGAGAGGAGAAAGAGTAAATGGAAACGTATATTACCGTTTGTAAAATAGATAGCCATAGGGAATTTGCTGTATGGCTCAGGAAACTCAAACAGGGGCTCTGTATCAACCTAGACGCATGGGATGGGGAAGGAGATGGGAGGGAGGTTCAAAAGGAGGGGATCTATGTATACCTATGGCTGATTCACGTTGAGGTTTGACAGAAAACAACAAAATTCTATAAAGCAACTATCCTTCAATAAAAAATAAATTATTTTTTTTTAAAAGATCGATAGGGGCTTTGCTGGTGGCCAGTGGCTCAGATTCTGTGTTCCAATTCAGGGAGCCCAGGTTCGGTCCCAGGTCAGAGAACTAGATCCCATATTCATTCCTGCATGCCGCAACGAAGACCCTGGTGCAGCCAAGTAAATAATATAAAATCAATATTTAAAAAAGTGATTGACAGACAGTGAAGAATGTAATTCCTGCTAGTATAGTTTGGATCCTTGCCGTAATTGATGCTAAAGTGCCAGTAGTTTTGCCCTTCATTGCTTTTGTGCCATCAGAGGAAATATCAGCATCATAGTTTCAGGGTAAATCATGAGAATTTGAAATTGGTGATATAAACTGGTGCCTTGTTCTAACATATTTTTAGAGTAGTCTAACACAGACAATCTGTAGCAATAAAATAATGTTTCCGTCTTAGCTGATTAACTTGTTGGGAAGAAGGAAATATGCTATTGTGTGGGATGAGCCATGTGGTCCTGAAACCACAAGGGTAGAAGATTAAGTAACCTCGGAGAGTGGTGGGTAAAGGGTAGACACAAAGGAAGAGTCTATAAAAGTGCTTTTGTGTGTGTGCTCAATTGTGTCTGACTCTTCGCAGTCTTATGGACTGTAGCCTGCCAGACTCCTCTGTCCCTGAGATTCTCGAGGCAAGAATACTGGAATGTGTTGCCATTTTCTCCTCTAAGGATTCTCCCGACCCAGGGTTTGAACCAGCGTCTCCTGCATAGCTACCTGGGAAGCCCAAAAGTGCTTTATAGCTTACCAAAAAAAAAAAAAAAAAAGAGCATTGGTTCTGTGTGTTTTTTTTTTTTTTTTAAGTTAAAAAAGCACTGAGCCCACATACATCATTCATCTTCGCAGTCTTATGGACTGTAGCCTGCCAGACTCCTCTGTCCCTGAGATTCTCGAGGCAAGAATACTGGAATGTGTTGCCATTTTCTCCTCTAAGGATTCTCCCGACCCAGGGTTTGAACCAGCGTCTCCTGCATAGCTACCTGGGAAGCCCAAAAGTGCTTTATAGCTTAACAAAAAAAAAAAAAAAAAAGAGCATTGGTTCTGTGTGTTTTTTTTTTTTTTTTAAGTTAAAAAAGCACTGAGCCCACATACATCATTCATATAAATCTGTATATTCATACTCATTTTTATCTGTGCTCAAACTCAGCCATTGTATTCCTTGAATGACAGTAGGGGAGAGATGGTAGCGCACTTGAGACAAGAGATGTTTGTGGCTGTTGTGTGTTTCTTTCAACCAGGGACGCTGTGAGTGGACTGGATGTTAGGGATCACAGAGCTGGTATAGGCAGAACGGAACTAGCTGTGGGCAGAGTGGAAATGAGTGTTGGGAGCCAGAGGAATATTGTGGGGTGAATACAGAAAAATGGGACCTTGGAAAGTACAGAGGTGGGTGCAGCTGGGGTCATGGAGGTAAACATATATTGGACAGAGTTCCATCAAAATACAGTTAAAATAACTATTGAAATAGCTGTACTGGGTAGTCTAACTTTTAATGTCTTATCAGTATTCAAATTCTATTATTATAACCTCTAGAGGAGAAGACAGCAATGCCATGAATTTAGTGTAGTGCTGGTAAGTCTCCAGGCTTCTGTTACAAGCATCCGTATGTGAAAATATTAACTCGGCCACTTTGGGGGCTGTAAATTCAAGAATGAAATTTTAATATTTAATCTTTTACTAACAGTTATGATTAAGGGCTTTCCTGGTGGCTCAGTGGTAAAGAATCTGCCTGTGATGCAGGAGACCTGGGTTTGATCACTGGGTTGGGAAGATTCCCTGGAGGAAGGCATGGCAACCCACACCACTATTCTTGCCTGGAGAATCCCATGGACAGAAGAGCCTGGCATGCTATAGTCCATGGGGTCACAAAGAGTCAGACACGACTGAAGCAACTGAAGCAGCAGTTATGATTAAAGGAGCAGAAGAGTTTAGTTCAGATAGATCTTATTCATTAGTTTATTTATGTGATACTCATTTCCAAAAAGGATTTGAGATGGCAGAAAGAAGGATCAAAGTCATAATCAAGAAAAAATATGATTCAAAGTCATGTTTCTTTCCCTTACGTTTTGTCTACTGATGATGTTTATTTTAATAGGATCTTGTTGAGATGTGCTGTAACTTATAAAGTAATTGAACTGGTCTCTATTATGTGTGGCTTCTCAGGTGGTGCTAGTGGCAAAGAATCCTTTTGCCAGTGCAGGAGACAAAATGAGATGCGAGTTCGATCCCTGAGTCAGGAAGATCCCCTGGAAAGACCACTGGCAACCCACTCCAGTATTCTTGCCTGGAGAATCCCATGGACAGAGAGCCTGGTGGGCTGCAGTTCATAGGGTCGCAAGGAGTTGGACATGTCTGAAGTGACTTCGTACACATACATGATGTTAATTATGCCAGAGAAATATAATATTGTCTTTTTCTAGGGGCATGTATATGAGCAGAATACACCCTTTTAATGGGAGTGATGTGGCAGGAAAATTATAATAGGGCACAAAATATTTTATCATTTTTTTTTAAATTTTGGCTGTGCCATGCTGCTTGTTGGTTCTTTGTTGCCTGACTGAGGATCGAACCCACGGCCTCTGGCAGTGAAAGTGCTCATCCTAACCACTGGAACGCCAGGGAACTGCCCAGAAAAAATTTTTTTTAAAAATTCAGTACTGCTTT
The DNA here is from genome assembly GCA_006408695.1 of Aepyceros melampus. NCBI lineage: Eukaryota > Metazoa > Chordata > Mammalia > Artiodactyla > Bovidae > Aepyceros > Aepyceros melampus. Next base: position 11,103 of record SJXQ01005248.1, read on the forward strand.
CAGTGGTAGTTAATAGAAAGCTGTCAGTTCAGTTCAGTTCAGTTTAGTCGCTCAGTCATGTCCGACTCTTTGCGACCCCATGAATTGCAGGCACGCCAGGCCTCCCTGTTCATCACCAACTCCCAGAGTTCACTCAGTCTCACATCCATCGAGTCAGTGATGCCATCCAGTCATCTCACCCTCTGTCGTCCCCTTCTCCTCCTGCCCCCAATCCCTCCCAGCATCAGGGTCTTTTCCAATGAGTCAGCTCTTCATATGAGGTGGCCAAAGTACTGGAGTTTCAGCTTCAGCATCATTCCTTCCAAAGAACACCCAGGGCTGATCTCCTCTAGAATGGACTGGTTGGCTCTCCTTGCAGTCCAAGGGACTCTGAAGAGTCTTCTCCAACACCACAGTTCAAAAGCATCAATTCTTCGGTGCTCAGCCTTCTTCACAGTCCAACTCTCACATCCATATGTGGCCAAAGTACTGGAGTTTCAGCTTCAGCATCATTCCTTCCAAAGAACACCCAGGGCTGATCTCCTCTAGAATGGACTGGTTGGCTCTCCTTGCAGTCCAAGGGACTCTGAAGAGTCTTCTCCAACACCACAGTTCAAAAGCATCAATTCTTCGGTGCTCAGCCTTCTTCACAGTCCAACTCTCACATCCATACATGACCACAGGAAAAACCATAGCCTTGACTAGATGGACCTTAGTCGGCAAAGTAATGTCTCTGCTTTTGAATATATTGTCTAGGTTGGTCATAACTTTTCTTCCAAGGAGTAAGCGTCTTTTAATTTCATGGCTGCAGTCACCATCTGCAGTGATTTTGGAACCCAGAAAAATAAAGTCTGATACTGTTTCCACTGTTTCCCTATTTGCCATGAAGTGATGGGACCAGATGCCATGATCTTAGTTTTCTGAACGTTGAGCTTTAAGTCAACTTTTTCACTCTCCTCTTTCACTTTCATCAAGAGGCTTTTTAGTTCCGCTTCACTTTCTGCCATAAGGGTGGTGTCATCTGCATATCTGAGGTTATTGAGATTTCTCCCGGCAATCTTGATTCCAGCTTGTGCTTCCTCCAGCCCAGCATTTCTCATGATGTACTCTGCATATAAGTTAAATAAGCAGGGTGACAATATACAGCCTTGATGTACTCCTTTTCCTATTTGGAACCAGTCTGTTGTTCCATGTGCAGTTCTAGCTGTTGCTTCCTGACTGGCATACAGGTTTCTCAAGAGGCAGGTCAGGTGGTCTGGTATTCCCATCTCTTTCAGAATTTTCCACAGTTTATTATGATCCACACAGTCAACGGCTTTGGCATAGTCAATAAAGAGGCTTAAACTATAAGCCATTTATTACTGTGTGGTTCAGAAAAGTTCAGGGAATTTCAGAGGTAGGTGGTCTCAGGCAAGTCAGCTGCTCCAAGTGCCCTCGGCCAGGTGGTCAGCCATCTTGTGCGTGTTTACTTACAGCAGGTCACAAAACGGCGGCCTCAGCTGTCGGCATCACATGTCTTTCTGAGGCAAGAAGGGAGTAGACAAGAGCCAGCAGTTCCTACTCCAGTGCTTGCCTGACGGAGAACAGAATCTTTCCCAGAAGCTTCCGTTCCCTTTATCTGTGGTGTCTCGTTTGCTTGAATCGTTGTCTGTGTCTGTCCAGCAGGAGTGGGTACCCGGGGTGGTGTGACGCACACCGTGTATCGTTTCCTGGGCTTAGATACGCAGCTCGCTGTCCAGGGGAACCGGGACTCTTAGCAAGTCTGAGGGGAGGAGATGTCTCTTGGGTGATTGGCTGTGTGTCTGCCTCAGATAAGCAGAAAAGAAAGCACAGAGAGTAGCCAGCAGCCTGCTACAGCAACTTTCCTGGAGTCCAGAGACTATTCTGTGTGTGTTTCCTTCTTGCTCACAGATTCCCTTTTCTTTCTTATTCTAGTGGAAGGTTACACAGGCTTCAATCTCAGCTCATTGTGGAGCTAATTTAGAGAGAGAGAGGTCTTAGCTTCCTCAGCAGTGAAATAAGAATATCGTTTTCGATGATCTTGGAGGTGCCTTCTGGTTCAGACATTCTTCTCTCTCCTTGCGTTCCTGTCTTTTGATCATTTCACATTTATATCTTTTTTTTTTTAATCAAAAAAGTGCACAGGATTAGAGAATGTAAAAGTGTATGGTGTTTTATAGTCATCTTGATAGCTAGGCAGTGTGTCTAATAACAATCTTGATGGTATAGAAGGTTAAAGCTAAAATTAGGTTTTGGCTTTTTGGCAATTAAGTAAATCAAAGGTGGAAAACTAATAGCATTTTTATTTTAGTAGGGGATATATCCATATATGTACAGAATCTATACTCAACATAGCCCCAGTACCATGTCCTAAATTTAAGCACTAGTGGTTAAAACCTGGTAGAATACCTCCTTTTGCTCTCTGGGCATTTGTTCTTATTTGTTAATCTTGTTTGCACTGCATATTTGCCTTAGATAAAATTAGAGGACAACTAAAGGAGAGTGATTCCCTTCATTCATGGTAGCAACTTGACTTGAACAAGGCAGAACCTTTGTCTCATTTTGAGATAGATTCTACTGTGTTTCAGAGAGAGTGACAGTCTGGCTCTTCCTATAGAATTCCATCAAGATTATATGAATTTGAATATACTGTGAGTTGAAAATCACAGTCTCAGCTCTAGAAACTTGCAAAGCAATTAACACTGCTTATAGAATAGGCTCTTGAAATGTTAACCTAAAGATGTATGAATCTTCTGTCCAACGAAGTCTTATAGAAGGATAGCAGTGTGGTTTATTGTGGTTTATCAGTATTGGGAGACCCTGAAGATAAACATTATTAACTCTGGCATTTAAAAGGGCCAGAAGTCATTTGCAGTTTGGAGTGTATTTTTAAGAATAAAATGGGTGTATGTATATGTATTTAACAGCTGCTTTAAACAACTTTAGGGACAGACAGCATCTAATTTCATTACTCCAGAATATCCAAATATCAGAAACCTTTCCTTCCATTGAAACCTTTTAACTATGTAATTAAAGCAATTGTTTTCATTTTGTGGATGACTAAGAGCCTCATTAATGTAAATATTCAGGAAGCTTGATTTTATAGCTTCTTGGCTTTATAACCAACAATAAAAATCATGTACAGTGGAAAACCCCTTCTTTTGACTGCAATCTCAACTGAAAGACAAACTCCAGCAATTTTTTCTGGCAGTGGAGTGACCTGTGTGACTGGCTCTTTAGATGTTGCCAGTGGCCATCTCATTAGAGGATGTAATTAACAGGACGTTAATTTAAGGCAATACAGAATTTGCTGGTGGGGTGGATTTCCAGTTACCAAGTGTTAATCAGTGTGGTATCCAGTAACAGGAAGTAGTAGTTTTATACAAGTTCTTAGTAAAAATTATTGTGAAATCAGTGGAGGTATTTTATTATACAAACTACCTTGGTTCATGTATGGAAATGAGCACTTTGACTTCTAAGTCCAGTAGACTTTTTTGGTGGACAAAAGATTCATTCTTTTTGCCAGTGGTTGTTGGCATGTCTCTGTCATTGGCATGAACAAGTCTAACTGAGCAACTTCTGAGAGTGAGGTATTAGAAGAGATGCAAAGAAATATATGTAGCCTGTGGCCTTCGTCGTCAAGAAGTTTATATCAATACTTGTTGCCAGGATCTCCTGAAAAACAGCCATTTCCTTTTTTTGTTTTTGTTTTCTCTTTTAAAAAATTGTAATAAAGGCAATGTAAAATTTCTCATTGTAATCATTTTCAGATGTATAGTTCAGTTTGTTTTGTATATACACATTGTGGTGAAACAGATCTTTAGAACTTTTTACATCTTCAGCATCTGAAACGCTACACAGTAGAGTATTTGAAATCTCCTTTCTCACCCCCCTTAGCCTCTGGTGAGCCTCATTCTGTGCTCTGTTTCCATGCATTTGACTATCTTGGATAACCTCATATGAATGGAATCATAAGTATTTATCTTTTTGTGACATATTTTACTTAGTGTGCTGTCATCAGGGTTCATCCATGTTGTCGCATGCGACAGGATCCCCTTCCTTTTTAAAGCTGAATCGTATTGTATTATCATTGTATGTGTAATCATGTTTTCTTTATTCATCTGTTGATAGACCTTTGGGTTTCTTTTGGCTATTGTGAATAAGGCTGCTGGGAACACATGTGTAGAAACATCTCTTGGAGACTGTTTTCAGTTCTGTTGGATAAATACCCAGAAATGGAGTTCCTGGGTCATATGGTAGTTCTGTTTTTTAATTTTTTGAATAAGTGCCATACTGTGCTATATAGCATTTATACCATTTCATGGGCTTCCCTGGTGGCTCAGCTGGTAAAGAATCTGCCTGCAATGCGGGAGACCTGGGTTCAGTCCCTGGGTTGGGAAGATCCCCTGGAGAAGGGAAAGACTACCCACTCCAGTATTCTGGTCTGGGGAATTCCATGGACTGTATATCCATGGGGTCACAAAGAGTTGGACATGACTGAGCGACTTTCACTATACTATTTCATAATCCTACTAACAGTACCCACAGGTGGTACTTTCTCCACATCCTTGCCAGCACTTATTTTCTGTGTGTGTGTGTGTTTGTTTTTAATAATGGCTGTTCTAAAGGTGGGAGGTGATAGCTCCTGTGGTTTTGATTTGCATCTCTTAGATGATTAGTAATGATGGGCATCTTTTCGTCTACTTGTTGACCATTTGTGTATCATCTTTGGGGTAATGTCTCAGTCCTTTGCCCATTTTTTGGTCAGTTATTTAATTTTTTATTGTTGACTTGTAAGGTGCCATTTCTTTTTAAAATATGAATTAGCAGAGTAGAACTGCTCATAGATCAGGTGGTAATTAGTGCAGGGTGCAGAAATGCAGTGAGTGGAGTGTGGTAACAGCAGAGAGATTCACCTATCTCTAACCATTATTAGTGCAGTCTATTCTTTTTTTTTTAATATTTAGTTTTTGTTTGGCTGCACCAGTTCTTAGTTGTGGCACATGGAATGTGGCAAGTGGGATCTAGTTCCTTGATTAGGGATCGAACTCTGACTCTCTGCATTGGGAGCAAGGAGTCTTAGCTACTGAACCACCAGGGAAGTCCCAGTGCAGCTTGTTTAATTGAGAGCTTTTACTCCCAACGAGGATTTGAGGCCTCAGATTCATCCTCCTCTTCCTCTCCATCCTCCTCCTCATTACCTGTAAAACTAGGGGATGGACAAGATGATTACTGAGGTATCTTCCAGCTCTAAAATACTGAGGTTTGAGAGTACTGCCTTTTACCAACTGACCTCTAGGTAGAGATCTCCAATCTCCCTGGAACCTCATTAACGTCTGACATCTAGACTAAGAAATCTTTGAATGCTAGTAAGAAGCTCTCCTCCAAAGGCCCATTGGATCTTTGCTAACTTTTAATGTTGCTCCTCTGGGTCTTTATAGTGTGGTGTCACCCCCAGATTCTAGGCCTACAGGTCAGTTCGTTACCTGCTGCTGCACACAGGTCCTTCTGTGGGCATCTGGCAGGGTGCTCAGGCTTGGACTTTGCCCTGAGATATACAGTGTTTTTGTTTTTTAAGCCTGCTCACAGGCATGAGGAAATAGAAGCCAAAGTTCATTGGACAGTGTATTTGTTGTTGTTTTGAACCCTTAGAGCAGGCAGAACTAGTCCAAATCTGGTGAATTCTCATTTTGGTAAAACTAGCAATATTTCTGTGTTAAGTGCTAGGTTTAAAGAAATATTACCCAACTGATATGTTTATTCTTTGTCTGTGGTTTTCACAGTGATATTTTGGTAATAGTTAAAAAAAAAAAAAGCAGTGTTGATTGGCTGGTTGATGTTGAAGATTACCATAGACTCTGATATGATTTGCTTAGGATTACTTTTAGATTTCAAGTACTTGGTATTTAAAAAATATTTTGTATCTAATAGATACTGTCNTGATATTTTGGTAATAGTTAAAAAAAAAAAAGGCAGTGTTGATTGTGCTGGTTGATGTTGAAGATTACCATAGACTCTGATATGATTTGCTTAGGATTACTTTTAGATTTCAAGTACTTGGTATTTAAAAAATATTTTGTATCTAATAGATACTGTCTGGTAGATATCCAGTCTTCAGGGAGCTGATCTTAGTTATTAATATATGGAGTTATGTTATTGCCACAAGACACTGTGGATTAAAATACTAATGGCAACAGTATCCTATGAGGTAATAAGGTAAACAGGCAGAGTTCAGTGAACCACACAGGAATGGGTGAGGAACATGCGTGGTGACTCAGGAAGAGTGAGGTGCTGATAATGCTTGAGTAGAACCCAAGATACCTAGCCCAGCAGTGTCTTTGCCCTCAAACACCTGTGCCATCTCCTTTGCCTTCTGGCTTGTTGTCAGGTCTTGGTGGAACATTACCAGCCCCTTCTTTTGCCCAAAATACTGAATACAGGGGTGTGAGCGGGGTGGTAACACAGGGCCTGAGGCAGCTTCAGAGAGCTATGCTGTGAGAAGCTACGGAAACGTTCAGAGCCAGCCAGTGTCATTCTTCTTCTTTTCTTAATGTTTATTATTTATTTATTTGGCTGCATCAGGTTTTAGTTGTGGTGTGTGTGCTGAGTTGCTTCAATTGTATCTGACTCTCCCCGACCCTATGGACTATAGCCCACGAGGCTCCTCTGTCCATGGGATTCTCCAGGCAAGAATACTGGAGTGGGTTGCCATGCCCTCCTCCAGGGGATCTTCCCGGCTCAGGGATTGAACTCATATCTCTTATGTCTCCTGCATTGGCAGGCCTCTTTACCACCAGCGCCATCTGGGAAGCCCTTATTTGTGGCACGTGGCATCTTTAGTTGCGGCATTCAAGCTCTTAGTTGAGACATGTGGGATCCAGTTCCCTGAGCAGGGATCAAACCTAGACTCTGCACTGGGAGCACAGAGTTTAGCCACTGGACCACCAGGGAAGTATGCTGGTGTTACTCTTAATCCTGATTATACAGTCCGCTCAAGGATTGAAATGCATTTTGTAACATTATGATGATTTCATAGCAAAAGTTTATTCAAGGCTCTGAGGGGCTTGTCATCACCATCCCTCTGATCATGTCATTTAATTATGAAGAAACATAACCACCAGAAAACAGGTAAAGTGAAAAGACAAAACTAACATGGGTTTTAATTAGTAGTCCAGAATCCATTAACATCATCATTTTCAAAAGGGTGTAAGGCTTTCCCTCCAAGTTGTAGCACTTCATGAATTTTATAATATATAAAACTAGCACATGTTTTCATTATTCATCCATTTATTTCTGTTGCATGGGAAATGTGACTTATTTCTATATACTTTGGTTTCTGGTTTCTTAAAGTATAAAATGTTACTGTTACTGCCACATCAATATCATTTATTTAAAAAAGCATTTGATGGTAAATTTTTTTTTTTTTTTTTTTGGAGCATAGTTGCTTTACAGTGTTGTTAATTTCTGCTGTGCACTGAAGTGAGTCAGCCACAGGTATATCTTTTTTGGGTTTCCTTCCCGTTTAGGTCACCACAGAGCATTGAGTTCCCTGTGCTATGCAGTCAGTTCATGTCAGTATCTTTCATAATGGAAGTTCTTTTTCCTTCTAGATGTTTTAGAACCCACATACTAAACATCAGAGCGATGCACGTGGCTCTAGGCTGTGGTTTGGTCTCCCATTTCTCTGATCTGCTTTGTATTTGGTGGGGAAAGGCTTATTAGGAAGTGTGACTGAAGGGGTCATACAGTTTTGGCTAGATGGTGGCATTTAGACTATCATCAGACTTCATTTATCCATGTAACATCTAATCTATTATTAGAGTAACGATTTGATCATTAAGTAAACTTTTCTAATTAAATAGGGAATATATGTATAAAAATGTTTTGATAGCTTTGAATCAGTTAATATAATTCATCTCATTAACTGTAAAAAGGTAGAAAAATCATGACTACGTCAGTCGATTCAGACAAACCATTTGTTAAAACCTATTTCATCATAAAAGAACTCTTAACAAACAAGAGTAGGGACTTCCTAAACATGAGCCAGATTCTATTGAGGATGCAGAGTGAATGGAACTTCCGTGTGTTGCTGGTGAGGGTACAAAGTGGTAGGCTTCTCCGGTGGCTCAGGAGGGTAAAGAATCTGCCTGAAATGCGGGAGTTCCGGGTTCATGGTATATCTTTTTTGGATTTCCTTCCCGTTTAGGTCACCACAGAGCATTGAGTTCCCTGTGCTATGTAGTCAGTTCATGTCAATATCTTTTGTAATGGAAGTTCTTTTTCCTTCTAGATGTTTTAGAACCCACATACTAAACATCAGAGTGATGCACGTGGCTCTAGGCTGTGATGTGGTCTCCCATTTCTCTGATCTGCTTTGTATTTGGTGGGGAAAAGCTTATTAGGAAGTGTGACTGAAGGGGTCATACCGTTTTGGCTAGATGGTGGCATTTAGACTATCATCAGACTTCATTTATCCATGTAACGTCTAAGCTATTATTAGAGTAATGATTTGATCATTAAGTAAACTTTTCTAATTAAATAGGGAATATATGTATAAAAATGTTTTGATAGCTTTGAATCAGTTAATATAATTCATCTCATTAACTGTAAAAAGGTAGAAAAATCATGACTACGTCAGTCGATTCAGACAAACCATTTGTTAAAACCTATTTCATCATAAAAGAACTCTTAACAAACAAGAGTAGGGACTTCCTAAACATGAGCCAGATTCTGTTGAGGATGCAGAGTGAATGGAACTTCCCTGTGTTGCTGGTGAGGGTACAAAGTGGTAGGCTTCTCCGGTGGCTCAGGAGGGTAAAGAATCTGCCTGAAATGTGGGAGTTCCGGGTCATTCCCTGGGTGGGGAAATTCCCTAGGCAAGGGAAATAGCTACCCAAATCAGAATTTTTGCCTCGAAAATCTCATGGACAGAGGAGCCTGGTGGGCTGTGGGGTCGTAAGAGTCGGACAGGGCTTAGTGACTAAACCACTGCCACCAGAAATGGTCCACTGTTGCAGAAAGCAGTTGAGCAGTTTCTCATAAAGATAAGCACACACTTACCATGTGACTCATCAGTCCTTCTCCTAGGTATTTACTTAAGAAAGATGAAAACTTAGGTTCACACAAAAACCTGTATGCAAATGTTTATACAGCTTTAGGAATAATTACCCCAAACTAGAAAGAACCCAAATATCCTACAACTAGTGAATGAGTATGTACTTGGTGGTACATTCCTGCAAACAAACTATTGGTAAATGTAACAACAGGCATGAACTTTAAAGGCAGCATGTTGAGTAAGAGAAGCCACTGTCAAAAGGTAATAAGCTATATGATTCAATTTAAGTCGTATTCTAGAAAGGAAAGCTATAGGCATTGGAGAACAAGTCATTTGTGGCCAGTGTTTGGGGTGGGGGGAAGGTGCTGATTACAAAGGAGTGGCATGAGGAGATTTTCTGGGCAAATGGAAGCATTGTGTCTTGGTTGTGGTGAGGGTTACATTATACATCTGGTCAAAAACTCATAGAACTATATACCAAGAAAACATGAATTTTGCTTTTTATAAATTAAAAGTAATATTTAAAAAAAAGTAAGTCTAGATACTAGGTCAAATGTATTAAATCTGTATTTCTGTGTAACAGTAGTAACCAGAAAATGAAATTTTAAGAAAGATGACATGTATAGTAAGAGCAAAAATATATCAAGACCTAGCACTAAATCTAATGAAAGATGTCTAAAATGATTATGGAAGCTGATTCTAAAATTTGTATGGAAACACAGATGGCAGGAATAGTCAAAGTAACAACGTTGATGATAAACAAAACTGCTGAATCTGTACTGTTGGATGGTGGCTCAGACGGTTAAGCATCTGCCTCAGTGCGGGAGACCTGGGTTCGATCCCTGGGTTGGGAAGGTCCTCTGGAGATGGAAATGGCAACCCACTCCAGTACTCTTGCCTGGAGAATCCCATGGACGGAGGAGTGTAGTAGTAGCTACAATGCATGGGGTCGCAAAGAGTGGGACACAGCTGAGCGACTTCACTTTACTATGCAGTGTAGAGTAAACAGATGGGTCAATGGAACAGAACAGAAACCAGAAGCAGATCCACGTCTTTTTTTTTTTTTTTTACATATTTATATAAAAGTATGTGTGTGCATTTGTGAAACTGAAAGTGATAGTTCCTCAGTGGTGTCCAACTCTTTGCAACCCCATGGGCTGTTAGCCCACCAGGCTCCTCTATCCATGGAGTTCTCTAGGCAGGGATACTGAAGTGGGTTGCCTTTTCCTCCTCCAGTGGATCTTCCCAACCCAGGGATCGAACTCTGGCTGTCTTGCATCGCAGGCAGATTCTTTACCGTCTGAACCGCCAGGGAAGCCCTTGCAAGTAATGTGTGTGTGCATGTGTGTATACGTATACATGCACATAAGACACAGTTTATGATTAAGATGCCATTATACAGGAATGTGGAGAGAAAAGTCTTTTCAATAAATGATCCTAAACTGTTTATCCATATTAAAAACAACTGATTTTATCCCCTATCCCATATCAGACTCACAGAAAAACTCCAACTGAATTGTAGATCTAAATACAGGAGGTCAAATAAAAAGGTTCTCGAGGTGCTCAACACAATAGTCTCCAAAGACTGCCGAATAAAACTATAGTTATCACTACACAGTGACCAAAATAGCTAACATTTAAAAACAAATAACCAACACATTATTGTAAAGCCATTATCCTTCAATTAAAAATAAATAAATTAAAAAAAAACAAATATAGCAACAAAAAGCTTGAAAATTATCAAGTGTCAGCAAGGATGTATATTAAAAACAACTGATTTTAACCCCTATCCCATATCAGACTCACAGAAAAACTCCAACTGAATTGTAGATCTAAATACAGGAGGTCAAATAAAAAGGTTCTCGAGGTGCTCAACACAATAGTCTCCAAAGACTGCCGAATAAAACTATAGTTATCACTACACAGTGACCAAAATAGCTAACATTTAAAAACAAATAACCAACACAGTATTGTAAAGCCATTATCCTTCAATTAAAAATAAATAAATTAAAAAAAACATATAGCAACAAAAAGCTTGAAAATTATCAAATGTCAGCAAGGATGTGGAGCAAGAACTTGCAAACACTGATGGTGGGAATCGTGAATTACTACAACTGTTTTGAAAATTGGTGGTAGTATGTTACAGCTGAAATTTGCACTGTGCCTCTGACCCAACAAATCCAGTCCTAATTGTATACCCAACAAACATGTGCTTATGTTCACCAAAAGCCATGTGCAAGGATGTTCATAGCGTAATTCATAATTATTCCAAACTGGAGATGACCCAAATAGTCCATCAGTATAAGAATGGAGAAATACATTGTTGCATTTTCAATGAAATAACATAAAATAGGAAAAGCTATTGCTATTGACAACACCAAGGGCTCAAATACAATGTTGAAGGAAAGAGTTCAGACACAAAAGAGTTCAAAAACAAGCAAAACTAATGTATTGATGGGGTCAGGATAGTGGTTACCTTTAGGATGGGAGATTAGTTGATCGGATGGGATATGAGGCCAACTTCTGGAATTTTCTACTTGATCAGGATGCTGGTTCCATGAGTGTGCTAACTTTTTAAAAGTTCTTTGTACATTCATGACTTCTATGCTTTATGGAAATATGTTATATTTGAACTTAAAAAGTTTATGAAAAGAAATATTTTGAGTTAACCATAGTGAATGGCACCCAAGATTGTATTCGGTTTTTTTGCATTGGTAAAGTTCATATTATCAGTGTTGTAAGATAGAAAATTATGTGTATCTACAGATACAAATAAATAGAGAGAGCTCCATAAATAAATACAGAGAACAGGCTTAAATTCTTTCCTAACTAAATCAAGACATCCTAGGCTTCTTGAGTTTTTTTTTTGTTGTTGCTTTTGTTGCTAGGGATAAATCCATTCTTCCTGTATCCCTGGGTTTTTTTCTCTTCAGAAAAGAATACACTGTTGGAAACTATTCTATATCAGTACCTATAGATAGACATTTTTCTTTTTTAGAGCCCTGTGAAATATAATATGTTTAGCCTATCACTCATTGACATTGAGGTTGTTTCTGACTTTTTATAATCACAACCATGTTTCAATGAACAATATTTCACATAAAATGTACTTGAGCAAGTATATTTATATAGGATAATTTATTGAAAGTGGAAGTTTTGGATCTTACAGTATGTACGCGTGCATGCTCAGTTGCTTCAGTCATGTCTGACTCTTTGCAGCCCTGTGGACTGTAGCCCGCCAGGCTCCTCTGTCCTTGGATTCTCCAGGCAAGAATACTGGAGTGGGCTGCCATGTCCTCCTCTAGGGGATCTTCCCAACCCAGGGATTGAACCCAAGTCTCTTGTGTCTCCTGCATTGGCAGGTGGATTTTTCACCACTAGTGCTGCCTAAATTATTTTAAACTTTTTGTTTGGAAATAATTTTACACTTGAAAGATCATCGTCTACTGGTAGCAGTTTGCTCTCTTTGCTTTATCACTTGCTGTCTCTCTTTACATATATGTGTGATACATTTTTCCATTTGCAAATAACTTGCACACGTCTTGGCCCTCTGTCCCCAAGCACGTCCCTGGGTCTCCAAAGAACAAGGACATCCTTCTACCCCCAGTGGAGCTGTCAAGCCCAGTAAACTAGTGTGGACTTCATACCTCTGTTCAGTCCATTTCTGTTCCCGTTGTGTCCATCAGTCCAGCAAGATTTTCCTAGCATGGTCTCCCTCTCGTACAGGATGCCGTTGAGCGTCAGATGCTGTGTTTACTTGTCACTTATCTTTTTGGTTTCCTTTTATTTGGTATAGTCCCTTGGCCTTTCTTTGTCTTTTTTAAAAAATAACTTTATTGGGATATAATTCACATGCCATAAAATTATGTTTCCAAAGAACTTGAGATAAAGCTCACAACTATAAAATTTATACTTTTAAAGTATACAAATCAGTGTTTTAGTATATTGACAGAACTGTGTGTCACCACTATCTAACCCTAGAACGTTTTCATCATCCTCAAATAATCCCTTCCCATATTAGCAGTCTCTCGCCATCACCCTCCTCCCCACCTTTTGTGCCTGGTTCCCTTCTCTTAGCTTAATGTTTTCCAAGTGTGTCCATGTTGCTGCTGCTGCTGCTGCTGCTAAGTCGTTTCAGTCGTGTCCGACTCTGTGCGACCCCATAGACGGCAGCCCACCAGGCTCTCCCTTCCCTGGGATTCTCCAGGCAAGAACACTGGAGTGGGTTGCCATTTCCTTCTCCAATGCATGAAAGTGAAAAGTGAAAGTGAAAGTGAAGCTGCTCAGTCATGTCCGACTCTTCGTGACCCTGTGGACTGCAGCCCACCAGGCTCCTCCGTCCATGGGATTTTCCAGGCAAGAGTACTGGAGTGGGGTGCCATCGTCTTCTCGGATCCATGTTGCAGTTGATATCAAATCCATTCCTTTCAATGACCGAGTCATATTCCACTGTATGGATATAGACATATAGACTATATTTTGCATATCCATCTAGTCCATGGGGTCACAGGGAGTTAGACGTGATGGAGTGACTAAAACACACACATTCATCAGCTGAAGCACTGTGGGGTCGTTATAAATAACGCTGCCATAAACATTCTTGTACAGGATTGTGTGTACTCTCATATCTAAATTCTGACCTAGGCTTCATATGTCACTGTAGACTCTTTAGATCTTTCTTTGCCATTGTTTCCTCTAGAGTTTGAAATGGATTATGAGTAGTTTCCACATCCAAAACCCGCCGATAAGGAGGGCTGACTGTATCTGTTGTACAACATCATTTCATTTAAGGGACTTGAGCATCCTAGGATTTTAGTATCCACGGGGACTCCTGGAGCCACTCTCTGTGTTTACCGAGGGATGCCTGTAGTCAGAGAAACAATTGCAGGGGGACATGGACTGGGCAGTTTTGTTTTTTCAAGTGGTCTATAGACTGAAAAGCTTGAGGACCGTAGGTCTAGACAGCTAACTTCTCTGGTCTGTGACTATTTAGATTGCCCAGCTCCTGAGTGCTTATGGCCTTTCATCTACCTTACTGGACCTTCCAGTAAAATGGACTAATTTTAATAAATTCCTCTTTTTTATTCTTCCTGCTTACACTTTGTGGGTGGACAGAATGCTGCTGGACAGAAGTCAAGTCAGTGTTATCTTGTCAGATAACCGTCAGAGTTGTAAAGTGGGTACCTCCCATTTATTCTTCTCTATGCTTGTATTTGTGTTGAGGAAGGGGACTGTTCGCACCTGGGGTCTGAAGGAAGATGAACCACCTCTTCTCCCCCGCCTTTCCCCTCTGCTAGGTCAGTACCGCAGTGAGAACCAGCAGCCTGTCTGCCTGCTGAAGATGAGTTTGTTTGTATTTCCTGGCAGGAAGCAGCCAGTCTCAGGGCCCAGCTGAAAAGAGGTTGCCTCCAGAATTCGTAGAAGGGTCTTCTGGCTAGTGACGTCCCTGCTTCCCCCAGACTTCCCGGGGCCACAGGTTGTTCATGAACACAGCTTGTGTAGCTTCATCAGAACTGGGGTAGAGCGTCCAGAGTAAATATGTGCTGGTGGGATCCATCGCTGCCTCCTTGCTGACCCCCAGACGTCATCCCTACAAGTCCTCCCATCCCCTCCTCTTGGAGCACCCCCATCCTGCTGAGCCTGGCAGTTGTTAATACCCGTGTACAAATTTTCTTTCCATGGCGTTGCGTTTAATTGTGTCCTTCCAAGGTACCTGAGCAAAGAGGCTCACACAAACTGGGTGTTCAAAAACTTGTTCTGTGAATGAGCCCTGGGGAGACCGACTGTTCAAAGGAGACAGTCCTAAGCACTTCCTCATCTGGTTTCTTCTATTGTTTGTTAATCAGCTATATCATGAATAAAAACGCTGGACTCTTGGTTGAATGCCACTTTTTTTTTTTTTTTTTTTTTAAGAAACTGCTGGCAAACCTTGAAATGGGTGGGGATATCCTTTATTTACTGTAATATGGATGGTTTGGCTGGAGGCCCAATTCTTGGTGTCCATCATCAGCTTATTTAATGAAGTTTTGCAGGATTGGACTAGAGGGAGGAGTTACAAAAGACTGTCTCCGCTTGCAGTGGTGACTTGCCCTTAGTAATGGGAAATTCCTGGGCGGAGATGTTTAACCTGCACTCACTCGTTTACAGGTGAACACTGAATTTACCTTGTCTCCTCCCAAACTTTAAAAACCTTTTTTGGATATATCTACATCTGAAAAAACGGGGGAAAAGATTGGAAACTGGGTTGCTTCAGCCATAAGCTGTTTAATTAAGCCAAGGTGGGATTCTGTGTCTCAGCACATCCTCAGGGCCTTTTGTTGGGAGTCATAGTGACGTGTGCTCCTTTATTATTACTGGAATTCAAGACTCTGTGGCACTGACAGCTTGATCTATTACTGATAATATATCCAGAACATCGTGCCTCCAGCAGATGTTATAAAACACATACCTTAAGAAGTAGGTCAGATGAACGACAGCACTGTGCACATCACCATGCCTCTCCTTTGTTCCCTTTTAAACTCTGCCTTCCAAACGGTCTGTCTTTTGTGACCCCTAGGAGGAGGTCAAGAATTCACCTTTAAGTGTTTGTGTAAAAAATACTGATGCCTACGCCCTTCTCCCTAGAGGTTCTGATTTATTGGTCTGAGGTACTTCGGTATAATTATGAGTTGCCCAGGTGGCTTGGAGAAGGTGCCTGGAGAATCCCATGGACAGAGAAGCCTGGCGGGCTGCAGTTCATGGGGTTGCAAAGAGTCGTACACAACTGAGCACACACACACACACACACAGGTGACTTCATGTGCAGCCAAGGTTCAGAACTACTGTATTAACCAAAATACTCCTCTCATTGATCCTGTTTTAAGTTATTAGCTTTTTCGTGAATGTTCCAATGTACAAATACGGTTCTTCTGCATACTGTGTTCTCACAGTACTCCATTACGCAGACAGACTTCTGCTTCCAGGGTTCCTCTTTCTTCCCTAGTGTTCTGTGAGAGCTTGTTGCCTCACTGTCTTATTCTCCACTCTGTACAAGGCTGATTGTGTGACGGACTGTCCCTGTGGTGAGACCACTTCTCTTCACAGCCACACACGTCAAGCATTTAAACAGGGCGTGTTGTTCATCTTTTGAAATCTATTGTTCCCTTTCTTCTTTCTTTTGGTTGCACCATGAGGCATTCAGGATTTTAGTTCCCCTCCCAGGGATCAAACCCATGTCCCCCTGCGTTGGGACTGTGGAATCTTAACCACTGGGCCACCAGAGAAGCCTCTGAAATCTGTTGCTTTCTGTGCCTTTCAGGAGCCCATTAAAATTTGCAAAATGTTTGGTAAGCTCTGTAGCATTGTGGAAGGCTCTGTCATAGAAACTCAGGTTTCTGTTCTACCGTTGATGAATTGTGTGACTTTGGGCAAAATACTTCACATCTTGTAAAAGGGATATTATTAACCTACCAGAAGTCCCACATCAGATTAAATGGAGGTCCTGCTTCATCTGTGAGAGTGGAATGGTCTGGCTGACTGCTTGTTTCTCCTTTATCAGCTGCTACTATTGCCATTATGTACACTTCAAACACAGCTTTCACACCTTTATGCCATCCAGGTGCTGCCGCTAAGTCGCTTCAGTTGTGTCCGACTCTGTGCGACCCCATAGACGGCAGTCCACCAGGCTCTGCAGTCCCTGGGATTCTCCAGGCAAGAACACTGGAGTGGGTTGCCATTTCCTTCTCCAATGTGTGAAAGTGAAGTCGCTCAGTCGTGTCCAACTCTTCGAGACCCCATGGACTGCAGCCTACCAGGCTCTGCCGTCCCTGGGATTCTCCAGGCAAGAATACTGGAGTGGGTTGCCATTTCCTTCTCCAATGTGTGAAAGTAAAGTTGGTCCTGCTTCATCTGTGAGAGTGGAATGGTCTGGCTGACTGCTTGTTTCTCCTTTATCAGCTGCTACTATTGCCATTATGTACACTTCAAACACAGCTTTCACACCTTTATGCCATCCAGGTGCTGCCGCTAAGTCGCTTCAGTTGTGTCCGACTCTGTGCGACCCCATAGACGGCAGTCCACCAGGCTCTGCAGTCCCTGGGATTCTCCAGGCAAGAACACTGGAGTGGGTTGCCATTTCCTTCTCCAATGTGTGAAAGTGAAGTCGCTCAGTCATGTCCAACTCTTCGAGACCCCATGGACTGCAGCCTACCAGGCTCCTCTGTCCATGGGATTCTCCAGGCAAGAATACTGGAGTGGGTTGCCATTGCCCTCTCCACCATCCAGGTGAGAGAGACTGAAAATCAATTCAGTTCACTCAGTTCTGTCCAATTCTTTGTGACCCCACGGGCTGTAGCACGCCAGGCTTCCCTGTCCATCACCAACTCCAGAGCTTGTTCAAACTCATGTCCGTCGAGTTGGTGATACCATCCAACCATCTTACCCTCTGTCATCCCCTTCTGCTCCTGCCTTCAATCTTTTCCAGCATCAAGGTCTTTTCCAGTGAGTCAGGTCTTTGCATCAGGTGGCCAAAGTATTGGAGTTTCAGTTTCAGCATCAGTCCTTCCAATGAATATTTAGGACTGATCTCCTTCAGAATGGACTGGTTGGATCTCCTTGCAGTCCAAGGGACTCTCAAGAGTCTTCTCCAACACCACAGTTCAAAAGCATCAATTCTTCGGCACTCAGTAGGTCTTGACAACTCACTGAATGTGAACATTGAGAGACACAAATGTGTCTTGAGAACAATGTTTTTCAAACTTAATAATGTATTTAAAAACAATCCTAAGAACCTTCTGCGGCATTTGTCAAAAATTCACATTCCCAGTTTCCACTCCAGACTCTTGAGAATCAACTTCAGGGGTGGGGTCTGAGTGATTATTTTTATCTTTTTTTTTTTTTTTAAATCAAGCTAAGTAATTCTTGTGATAAAACAGAAGTGAGCGGTTACTGTCTAGGAAATTGAATATTGTAAGCGCTCAACAAATGAACACAGCTATTCCATTAACCCATTTAATTTTTCTTCCGATAGTTTTACATATCAGTCCTCAATCCTAGAATTTGAAACAAGCACTTTATGCAGGAGAAAAAAAATGAACATCGACTGCACTGTTCTTAGTCCTCTGTGATGTTTACAGGTGTTAATAGAAATTGTGATAGGTTTCTTTTAAACTCATTTAGGAATCTGAACAATGGGATAAAACAGCAGAGCTTTATGAACATTATCCTTAGGATATATGGCCATGGACTGCATTTTAGAGATGATGAAATTGGATATTTTGTTTTTTAAGTCATTGAACTACTTAATAGAGAATCCTGTAGTCTGCTTTATATTAAAATCACTTCTGGCAAGTCTCCTATGTTTGTAATCATTTTGCTTTTAATTTTATTTTTGAATATGTGGTCTTTGTACTGAAGGTCACTTGGAAAAGGAGCATGGCCCTGTACTAAAACATATATACTTAGGCTGCTTTGTCTGCAATACATTTGAATGCCATTTGCCTTGGAACACTGTTGTCATAGAGATAGGTAATTACATTTTGAAAATCTCTTTCATTTTTTCATACTAATAAGTTGCTGTTAGATATATCCCATGATTCTGTTAATTACTTTGGTCAATCTTGCCTACAAAATAATTTTCACTTGGCTAATATAGAGAATGGATTCCCTGGTGGCTCAGTGGTAAAAATTCAGGATCCCTGGGTCAGGAAGATCCCCTGGAGAAGGAAATGGCAACCCACTCCAATATTCTTGCCTGGAAATTCCATGGACAGAGAAGCCTGGTGGGCTACAGTTCATGGGGTCACAGTCAGACACGACTTGGTAACTGAACAGCAACAACAGCCTAAATCAGCAGGGCATTTAAGGGCTAATGGAAACGTAAGCTCCCAGAGTAATCATCTCTACTCAGGATGGCCACGTATGAAACACCACACTGGAAACGTTTACCTCTCTCCCCCCAAATAAAACTATTTTACAGTAGTAAATAATCAAAAGATTTTAAAGGTTGACCAGATGCCTGAGTCCACAGATGACTACCTCAAAGCAGTCTTGAGCACTTAGGTTTACTCGTTATAACAGCAACACACACACGGCCCTGGCAGATCCTCCCGAAAAAAGAAAATGAATTAATGATAATGGGTAAACTTTAGAAAGGAAGAGGCTTCGTTTTAATCAGGAAGAGAGAAAGGAAGGTGACGATGAAAAAGAGAGGGAGAGAGGGAAACATCAAGGCTTCTGAGAACATCTAAGGGCCCAGATGATGCTGTGAGGTGATGATGTAAGAGTCAAATGATAGGGAAGAGCTAGAAGGAGGAAAGGATGAAGTGGAGAAAGGAACTGTGGGATGAGGATAGGCTCAGTCTGACTCCCGTCTGGGGAGCATCTGGGCTGCTCTGCGGTCTCCTTCTGGGCTGTGATTCTTCAGCCCAGATCCTAGTCCTGTTACCCACTTTGTCCTGCAGCGCAGGAGACACGAGCTCAATCCCTGTGTCAGGAAGATCCCCTAGAGGAGGAAATGACAACCCACTCCAGTATTCTTGCTTGGGAAATCCAGTGCACAGAGGAGTCCGGCAGGCTACAGTCCATGGGGTCACAAAGAGTTGGACTTGACTGAGGAACTGAGCACAAGCAGCTTCCTGATACTGCAGCTCCCCTGGCCTCAGGAGGGGAAGCAAGAAGACAGATTCAGCGACTCAGATTAGCCCAGGAGCCTGGCGGGATGCTGCTGCCCCTTCCCCGGCCTCCTTCCCTTTCATTCTTCCTTACCTGGTAGCCTAACGGCCCCAGAGGGGAATCCTGCAAACTCAGGGGCTGGCAGAGAAGCAGGAGTCATCCTCTCGGAACCAACCTTGGAAATCCCCCACCACAGAGGAAATTCTCTGCTCACCACGCTGTTTGTGGAGCCATTGTCCAGGGCTTACCCGTTGTAACTTCTGTGTTGTGGGATGTAAAGTAGCTCCTCAACACGACTGCTTAGGGATCACATGTCCCTGATGCCGTGTCCTTGTCAGGGCTGCTTACTTAAGGCCTGAGATGCGCTGATGGTGAGCTCATCATTCTGTTGCTCAGTCGAGTCTGACTCTTTGCTACCCCATGGACTATAGCCCACCAGGCTCCTCTGTCCATGGAATTTTCCAGGCAAGAATACTGGAGCAGGTTGCCATTCTGTTCTCCAGGGGATCTTCCTGACCCAGGGACTGAACCCACATCTCCTGCTTTGGCAGGTGGATTCTTTATCACTGAGCCACTTGGGAACCCTTGATCTTATCATGTTCTTAATGAAATAATCCTTCAGTGTTACATGACCACAGGCGAGGAAACAATAGGCTGGAGGATCTCTCTCTTTTTTTTTTTTTGGAGGGTATATCTCTTGTTATGACATTTTAGCATTTATGTAAAGGAGCTGAAATTAGGAATCATCTCCTGAGTTCTGGTCCACAGGTTGGTTGTTTTTTTTTTTTTTTTTAATAAAAAAAATCTGCACCCTAAAGCCCACTTGTTTCTGAGCTCCTAGGGTTAGTTTTGGCATACAGGGGAAAAGAAACTGAGCTGGCCTAGAGTGGAGATGGTTGGCATGGAGAGACAGACAGGAGCCGTGATGGAGGGTCTTGTGATTGTCCAGCTTTGCAGCTCCAGCTTTCACTGTCGGTGGAGCTGAGCCGGGGCCGGCAGCTCCCCCTGGCCTGGCCAGTGTCCCGTTTTTGAGGCCCCAGGGTTATTTTTAGCTTTGGGGCCTTAGAAGCAGGTGTGGTCCAGGCTTGAAGGCCGCGTCTGGAATCTGTTCAAGTCTTGTGCACGTCTGTTTCGGAGCTGAGGACAGTGATGGGGCCGCTCAGAGACTTTGTTAGAAGAATTTGTGCTTTTCCACTGAGAGGAGTAAAAGTCACATTGTGTTTCATTTGTGATGCTTTAAGTAGATTTGTTTTGGAAACTTTTAAATTAAAATACAGGTTAAGAGTGTTAGGGAATATATTAATTTTAAAGAGAAAGCTAGCTATGAGTCCTTTGTATACAGAAAAAACCTTCTGTATTGAAAGAGTCACACCACAGCTGACTTCTTTTTTTTTTTTTTTTAATATTGTTGGTCTTTTGAAAAACTCTTTGTATTGGAGTATCGCTGGTTATACTCCAATAATATTTATACATTATGTTTCAACAATGTTGTCATGGTTTCGAGTGGACAGCAAAGGGATTCAGCCATAGATATGTTGCTTTTGTTCAGTTGTAAAGTCATGTCTGACTCATTGTGACCCCATGGATTGCAGCATGGCAGGCTCGTCTGTCCTTCACTGTCTCTCAGGATTTGCTCAAATTCATGTTCATTGAGTTGGTGATGCCATCCAACTGTCTCAATCTCTGTTGCCCCCTTCTCCTCTTGCCCTCAGTCTTTCCCAGCATCAGGGTCTTTTTCAGTGAGTTGGCTCTTTGCATCAGGTGGCCAAAGTATTGGTGCTTTAGCATCAGTCCTTCTAATTGAATATGCAGGGTTGATTTCCTTTAGGATTGACTGGTTTGATTTCTTTGCTGTCTAGGGGACTCTCAAGAGTCTACTCCATCACCACAATTCAAAAGCACAACCACACGTATATGTTTATCCATTCTCCCCCAGACTTCCCTCCCATCCAGGCTGCCGCATAACGTTGGGCAGAGTTCTGTGCCCTACAGTAGGACCTTGTTGGTTATCCATTTTAAATATATCAGCTGACCTCTTTTAAAAGTCCAGTTTTATAGTCACAGGTGTGTGATTTAAAATTTAATTTTATTCACCCCCCAGCATTATTATTATTAAATAATCCTTTGTAAGTCCTTTTGTGAAGTAGAGATTCAGCTTTTTACCTTGAGGGTAAACCTCAGTTTTCCTGTATCGTTTATTCATCTTCTCTTTCTCCCAGACCGCCAGTGTTCTTGACAGCGCTGTAAGGAGGACTAGATCACTGAGGACCCAGGTCTGCATGGAGTTATGCCTTCTTTCTAATTTTTTTCATACATTTTCCAGAAAGAAAGAATGGGAAAGAACAGAATGTAATGCATATTACGTTTACTTGACCGAAGCAAAACTATTCTGATGTTTTTAATATATGTGTTTGCATGTTTGTATATATATATGGGTGTTTGAGGTTCTGCTTTATCTACTGTTCTGTACTTTGATTTTACTCTTTACATATCATGATCTTCTCTCATTGTTGGTTGTTTACTTTGATCATAATGGTGGTAGTTTAGTCACTAAGCCGTGCCTGACTCTTTCGATGCTATGGACTGTAGCCCACTAGGCTCCTCTGTCCATGCGATTTCCCAGGCAAGAATACTGCAGTGGGTTGCCATTTCCTTCTCCAGGGATCGTCCCAATCCAGGAATCGAACATGGGTCTCCTGCATCACAGATAGATTCTTTACCAACTGAGCAACGAGGGCTCTTTGTCAGGAAAGTAACACCTTTTATGTAATGGAATTTTGTTGTTGAGGGGAGGGTGAGCTAACTGGTACATGAATAAAGATGATAAGTTTGTATTAGTATCACCAACCCCCTGCCTACAGAAGTCTGGCTTACAAAGGCCTTGTGGTGTATATTTGATACACCTTCTGACAAGGAGAGCTCCTTGAAAACATTTTTCTTTATTTTAACGTGAAGCTCCTTTAAATGATTTCCTTGTTGTATGTGAAGTTGCTCAGTTGTGTCCGACTCTTTGCGACCCCATGGACTGCAGTATGCCAGGCTTCCCTGTCCGTCACCAACTCCCGGAGGTTGCTCAAACTCGTGTTCATAGAGTTGGTGTTGCCAGCCAACCATCTCATCCTCTGTCCTCCCCTTCTCCTCCCGTCTCCAATCTTTTCCAGCATCAGAATCTTTTCCAATGAGTCCGTTCTTCACATTGCATGGCCAAAGTATTGGAGTTTCAGCTGTAGCATCAGTCCTTCCAGTGAACACCCAGGACTGATCTCCTTTAGGATGGACTGGTTGGATCTCCTTGCAGTCCAAGGGACTCTCAAGAGTCTCCTCCAACACCACAGTTCAAAAGCATCAATTCTTCGGTGCTCAGCTTTCTTCACAGTCCAACTCTCACATCCATACATGACCACAGGAAAAACCATAGCCTTGACTAGACGGACTTTAGTCGGCAAAGTAATGTCTCTGCTTTTTAATATACTGTCTAAGTTGGTCGCAACTTTTCTTCCAAGGAACATGCATCTTTTAATTTCATGGCTGCATTCACCATCTGCAGTGATTTTGGAGCCCAAGAAAATAAAGTCTGTCACTGTTTCCATTGTTTCCCCATCTGTTTGCCATGAAGTGATGGGACTAGATGCCATGATCTTTCTTATGACAGTGTTTCTTTTCATTTCTTTGCCAGATAATGCACTAATATAGGAACCACAGCTTCTTCCTTTGTAGTTTTAAAGAAGGAACTATACTAAACTTTTTGTATATAAACTTTATATATATCTTATATACATAATATCTTATATATATGTGTGTGTCTTATATATCCATGTATGTATATATATCTTCTTATGTGTATATATATATATATTTTTTTAATGTTTAAGTTAGAAGTTCAACTGGCTAAAAATGCTTCATTTCTAAAAGATACAGTTCTGAAGAAAGACCAAAGACCTGCCACATCTTTTCCTGGCATTTACCCCATTCAGCATTACTCTGGTCAACATATATTCATTGGCCTCATGCCCTGACATAGAGAACTAGTCTCCCAGGCATCCATGTAGCTATCACTCACTTCCTCATGGTATTTACTCAACCATCAGAGCAAGGCCTTCTCTGACTACTCTGTTTAAACTTTAACTGCCTCCGCTTCCTTCCCTACTTAATTTTTTCTCCATAGCATTGATCACCATCTTTCATATGATGTTTTATTGTTGTTGTTTATTATGCATTTCTCATAATTAAATTAGAAGCTCCAGGAGGATAAGGGTTTTTGCCTCATTCATTTTTGCTGCATTTCCACACCAGTGTCTGGCACCTATCAGATGCCCAGTAACCATTTGTGAATTGACTGAATGAGTTGCAGTGGGCTGGACAGATGCTCAGGAAGACCGACATGTACTAATTACTCCCCATTTTATGTTCTGAGTCTCCTTTCCTGGCTGCAGCCCACCTTTATTGCAAATATCCTTCCAAACCGAGTTCTCCTTCGCTCTCAGATTAAATCAACCTCTAGGGGCTTCCCTGGTGGCTCAGTGGTAAAGAATCTGTCTGCTAATGCAAGGGACATGGGTTCTGTCCCTGGTCCAGGAGGATCCACACGCCTCAGGGCAGCTAAGCCCATGTGCCACAGCTATTGAGCCTGTGCTCTAGAGCCCAGGAGCTACAACTGCTGCTTCCTGAAACTCGAGAGCTTGTGCTCTGCAAAAACAGAAGCCGCCACAATGAGAGGCCAGCACACTGCAACTAGAGAGTAGCCCCCACTCCCTGCAACTAGAGAGAAGCCCCCACTCACTGCAGCTAGAGCAAAGCCCCCACTTGCTGCAGCTAGAGCAAAGCCCCCACTCACTGCAGCTAGAGCAAAGCCCCCACTCACTGCAGCTAGAGAGAAGCCCCAACTCGCTGCAACTAGAGCAAAGCCCCCACTCGCTGCAACTAGAGCGAAGCCCCCACTCGCTGCAACTAGAGAGAAGCCCCAACTTGCTGCAACTAGAGAGAAGCCTAAGAACAGCAATGAAGACCCAACACAGCCAGAAATAATAAAGCAGCCTCAGGCCACATTTCTATTGCTCAGCCAGTCCATCCAGGCATCCTTCATTCTCACTCCCTCCGGACCATCACTTCCAGTGGGGGACAGTCCTCTCAGGCAGGGCCCTGGGAGGAAGCATTAAATGCAGAGGGTGAATGCGGGAGCCCTGTGGCAGGAGTGTGTCTGGGATGGATACCTGGTTTGGCCGCAGGGGAGAGGAGGGGAGCTCAGGTGGTCAGGGAGCGAGGAAGCTGATGGAACAGGCGACCATGAACAGGAGGCTTCCATTGATCCAGTGCCAGGAGCACAGTGGTCTTCATCAGTAGGACCTAGGTGAAGGCTTGTCACAGATTGGGACTCTGCCTGGGGGTGCCCGCATCTGAAGCAGAGGCCTTGGATTTAGTCTTGGCAGGATGGCTACTCTTCTAGCCTTTATCTGTGGATCCTTGTTGTTCAGTCGCTCAGTCCTGTCCAACTTTCTGCGACCTCATGGACTGCAGCCCACCAGGCCTCTCTGTCCTTCCCTGTCTCCCGAGGTTTGCTCAAATTCATGTCCATTGAGTCCGTGATGCCTGTAAACATCCTTGAGTGCGTATAGACAGCTTGAGCCTCTCCAAGCATGGGTTCTTCCTTCTGCGCCGGGAGTTGCTGCAAGGTGGTTGGATTTTACAGTGCTGACAAGTGTGGTCTCCATGCCTAGTTCTGTCTAGACAGTGATTCAGGCGAACTTTAACCTGTTACAGCCACCACTAGTCTGGTTGCGACCTGTGCTTTGGGGTAAGAAAATACAGTCAAGGCAGGAATAGGTGACTGAAAGACACGTTAAGCTCATACTGCCTTCTTGGTTTTGCTGAGCACAGTTTTTTGGTTTATTTTTGTTTCTCTGTTGAATATAAATATATTTTACTAAATACTAGACCTCAGAATTTCTATCAGGGTTAACCCACAGCACATGAGGCAGAGTAGCTTTAACCAATGTAGAACTAAGATGGCTGGAGTCCAAGACGGTCTTGCTTCCAGACATCATGGGCTGCTTTTTCCCCTTTTGAGTTTTTTCACTTTTTTTTTTTTTAATGAGGGGTGGGATGGCATGGGAGGTAGGAAGGAGGCTTAGAGGAATGGGACATATGTATACCTATGGCTAATTCATGTTGTTGTATGGCAGAAACCAACAATATTGTAAAGCAATTATCCTCCAATTAAAAATAAATAAATTTAAAAGAAAGGTCTATGTGAGGACTTTCCTGGCGGTTTGTTGGCTAAGACTCCTAGCTTCCAACGCAGGGGGCCCGGGTTCTATCCCTGCTTAGGGAACTAGATCCCACATGCTTCAAGAACTCACATGCCACAATGAAGACCCAGTGCAGCCAAATAAATAAATAAAAATAAATTTTTTTAAAGAGGAAGGTGAAATTCTTTAAAAAAAAATCTATTTGTAAACTGCTGCTGAAAGCCTATTTGGTGTATCTTGTTGCCTATTTCTTTAGTTTTATTGGAGGGAAAAAAAAATTAGGACCAGTTTGTAGTTTAATAATAGTAAATGTCTCACCTGATTTTATCCTTTCCGTAATTTCTCTGAGAATCTGAACTTGAGCACAAGTCCACCGAGCAGACTCAGTCTGGGGTTTGCTAAACACTCTTGGGCTGCTGTGTTCCATCTGAAAATTTTTATTCCTGTTGACGTCTTGAAGAGATTTAGGATAAGATGAGCTTTTTGGTGTTGCAACAATCAAATACTGTCTTATCATCTTCTATTTTATTCATTTTTTAAAGAGGTTTTCCTTCTTGGTGATGTATTTTTCTTTTATTATTTGGCTGCCTCCGCTCTTAGTTGGGCACGTAGAATCTCTGACCTTCGTGTGGGATCTTTTAGCTGTGGTGTGTGGGATCCAGTTCGCTGACCAGGGATCAAATGAGCCCCCTGCACTGGGAGCACAGAGTCTTAGCCACCAGACCACCACAGGAGTCCCGTGTGTTATCTTTTAAATCCTTAGTCGCTTAGTGCTCAGTTGCTCAGTCGTGGCCAACTCTGCGACCCCTTGCACTGTAGCCTGCCAGGCTCCTCTGGCCATGCAGTTTCCCAGGCAAGAATACTGGAGTGGGTTGCCATTTCCTTCTTCAGAGGATCCTCCCGACCCAGGGATCGAACTAGTGTCTCCAGTGTCTCCTGTATTGCAGGCAGATTCTTTACCTGCTGAGCCATCAGGGAAGCCCTATAAATCCTAATTGACGCCAAAGATTTTGAGAGCAAACCTGTTACAAATGTGTTCCTGATCTCAGAGTGTTGACATTCTTCAGAAAGAGCAGCAAACGCAATATTGTTGGTTTCTGCCATACATCAACATGAATTAGCCATAGGTATACATATGTCCCCTCCCTCCTGAATGTCCCTCCCATCTGCCACCCCATCCCGCCCCTCATGAAAATTTTGAACTTTAGAGTTGTAGCACAGGGTAAAGACTTCCCCAGAATTCTGTAGCTGCAAGTAAACGAGGTTAAAGGCTATTGTTACCCCTCCCTCCACACCCCCTTGGCAGCCTCAGCCTCTTCTTAGTCACCTGGGATCACAGAAAATCAGACGTGCCTGTAAAGGTGCCGTCAGAGAGCTCTAGTTGGCTGCGGTACAACGTGAAGTGTAACTTATCCTCAGTTCACCTTCATTCTTTGTTTCCGTTACATCCTCATGTCAGGGCTACTTTGACCAGACCTCT
Organism: Aepyceros melampus; assembly: GCA_006408695.1. Classification (NCBI taxonomy): domain Eukaryota; kingdom Metazoa; phylum Chordata; class Mammalia; order Artiodactyla; family Bovidae; genus Aepyceros; species Aepyceros melampus. Next base: position 38,512 of record SJXQ01005248.1, read on the forward strand.
TCCTGGTAAGGAAAAGGGTCTTTTTCTGTCTGGGACTGCAGACTGTGGTCATTGTGTCTGGAGTGACTGTTTTCTTCCTGGTGGACCAGTTGGCCGCAAGCTGCCTTCAGCTTCAGTGATTCGGGCTTTTGGCTGAAGGGAAACAAAGACAAGAGCTTTCTAACTCCGTTTTCACATTTTTGCCATCTTCTCTCTCCTTCGTGCCTGGATTTGCTAACCCAGATACTGCTTCGTCCCGAGTGACTTGCACCATTGAGAGGAGCCAGTCCGGCTCCGAGGCTCAGACCGTTGTCAGTGTCCATTTGCTCCCTTTCTTGGGTTTCCACCTCCTGTGCTGCCCGGGCTCCCGCATGGACCAGACGCATCACTCCGTCTCAGTGCAGCTTCGTTGCAGGAACGGATTCTTAGGAAAATGGGGTAACCCGGGAGTAGGAGCCCTGGGTGGGGCGGGAGTCAGCCTGTCTGAGCAGAGGTCCTGCCATGGCTATGAACTGTGTCCCTGGCCAGGCAGGACGCAATTCAGAAACTCCCTGGGTAGGTGCTTTGCAAACAGACGTTAGTTGGTCAACGAGGGCAAATGCTCTGCCCTGATATCTTCACTTGTAGTAGAGATGACTTTTGTGCTTGACTGCCATTTAGGCTGTACTAAAAGCAATGCATTCCTGTAATGAAGATGAGAAACGGAGAAACCATGTATTACATGGAGCTGATTTGTGAGATGCGAGGGTGGACGAGGTGGTTCCTCAGGTGCCTTCTGACTCCATGTGTGTCTGGCTCTTGTGAGAAGGGGCACAGCCTGGCTGAAGCTGGACGAGAGGAGGATGGAGTTTCTCTGTCTTTATCTGCTGAGGGATGTCTTTCAGATTCCAGCTGCAAGGCAGCTGTGTTCACCATTGACATCTTTGCAGCATTCTCCTTCCTTCCTCTTTGTGATGACGGGTTGCTTCTGACTTAATCACTTGAGATTACTGAGATAATTGCATCCTCAAAACAAACTCTGTGGGGTGACAGAGCCAATGCTATATATCTATATTTTGTATATGAGGAGAGTGTGGTTGAGAGGTTAATATGATTTGTCCAAATTTAAGGGCAAGACCTCTCCTCTCTCCATCCCACCTCTTCCTGCTTCTCCAGGCTTCAGTTCCTATTGGGTTGGCTAAAAAGTTTGTCGATCTTTTTAAGATCTTAAGGAAAAACCCGAACGATCCTCTGGCCAGCCCAATAATTTGTAAGTCTGAGATTGGGAAACAGGACCCAGGGATGGTTGAGAGGTTCTCAGTGCTCTCAGGACCCTTCGTCATGTCCTGCTCTCTGCAGCCGCATGGACTGCAGCCTGCCAGGCTCCTTGTCCATGGGATTCTCCAGGCAAGAACACTGGAGTGGGTTACCATTTCCTCTTCCAGGGGATCTTCACAACTCAGGGATTGAACCCATGTCTGTTAAGTCTCCGGCATTGGCAGGTGGATTCTTTACAAGCCCCACCTGGGAAGCCCTGAGGGATGCTACTATCAGCTAATCAAATATGAATTATTCAGTATCTTAAGTCGTTTTTGGAACAGAATTTTACTTGTAATAGTGTTAATTGAATATCTTATGTGCACAGCACTGTGGAGGTGAGAAGTATAATACAAAACACCTGCTGTCAGATAGTTTGTCCTCTAGAAGTTGAACGCCAACAGTGGATATCTCGTTTAACATAGCAGAGCATTTCCTATAAGCAGAGATGGACTCGGGAGATAGGAGCATGAGGATAGTGAAGGTCAGGGTGAGGTCTAAGCGGTGGGCACAAAACTCCAATTAGTGTTAATAGGAAAAGGTTTGTCTTAGGAATTTAGGAAGACTAGGGAGACAGTCAGGAGAAGGCAATGGCAACCCACTCCAGTACTCTTGCCTGGAGAATCCCATGGATGGAGGAGCCTGGTGGGCTGCAGTCCATGGGGTCGCTAGGAGTCGGATACGACTGAGCACTTCACTTTTGCTTTTTGCTTTCATGCATTGGAGAAGGTAATGGCAACCTACTCCAGTACTCTTGCCTAGAGAATCCCATGGATGGAGGAGCCTGGAGGGCTGCAGTCCATGGGGTCGCTAGGAGTCGGATACGACTGAGCAACTTCACTTTCGCTTTTTGCTTTCATGCATTGGAGAAAGCAATGGCAACCCACTCCAGTACTCTTGCCTGGAGACTCCCGGGGACTGGGGGGCCTGTTGGGCTGCCGTCTGTGGGGTCGCACAGAGTCGGACACGACTGAGCAACTTCACTTTCGCTTTTTGCTTTCATGCATTGGAGAAGGAAATGGCAACCCACTCCAATGTTCTTGCCTGGAGACTCCCGGGGACTGGGGCGCCTGTTGGGCTGCCGTCTATGGGGTCGCACAGAGTCGGACACGACTAATGCGACTTAGCAGCAGCAGCAGGGAGACAGTCAAGGACAGCGAAGCCTGGCGTGCTGCAGTCCGTGGGTTCACAAAGAGTCGAACACGACTGAGTGAGTGAACGACAAAAGGATAGGAAGTGTCAGGGCCACTATTTAGAACTCTGTCTGCCTGGGTTGTTAGGTTTAGAGTCCACAGTGAAGGTGTGAGGTTTCCTGAGGCTGGGAGTCCATGGGACTCATAAAAACAAGGTACAAAAAAAGAACTGTGAGGTGTTGGGAGGGTACCAGGCCCGGGTGTTAGCTGTGGGTCTGCCGGGAGAGGAGCAAGAACATCACAGACCCCCGGCAATAAGTCCAGCACTCGCTGTGACAAGCATATCGGTCATTCTGTCCCCTGTCTGCCTTAAAAGGTGGCCAAAATTTACAGAACCTCCCAGGTTACTGCCTCTTCTCCCAGAGGGCAGTTTAAAGGAATCTTCGCAGCACATACATGCCCATTATTAGAAAAGCCTGTTTGTCCTGGTAACACGGGATTGCTAACCTGATCCCTGGTTGCTCTTTGCGCTCTTTTCAAGAAATAAGCAAATAAAATGAAGGAAACCCATCTGGAATAAGATACCCGAAGTGGCTTTTTATAGCTCTTTTTAATTTCATACCATAAGTCCATCAGTTCTGGGCCCCCAGGTGGTTACAGTCCATGACTATGTCTTCTTTTGTCAGCTCTGAGTTTTTATATTTTGAGGTGAAAGGGAATTATCGTTCGTATGTTTTCTGAAGCCATACCTACTTGTCCTTTGTTTGTTTGTTCACATGAAACAGTGCCTCAAGTATGGAATTAGATTAATGGAGTAAATATTATGAATCATACAGTCCCTCTAATCCGCTGCTCTTTCTCTCTCTGACCCCGTGTTTTGTTTTCCGTCTGTCATTCTCTCTCGGTGTAGGCTTTTCAGCCCCGTGGCAAGCTGTTGGAGCGAGGGAACAGAGGTAAAGAATGATGTAATGCACTGGCCGCCCCAAAGCATCTTTTGTTGGAATGGTTATTCCAGTCATCTCTTTATGAATCAAATGTGAGGGGCTGCTTTGTGGACGGAGGCCTTTGCGAGAACACATCAACGGGAAAGAGAAAGAGACATTCACTTGGAGGGCTCTCGCCGAAAATGGGTTTAACTCTGCTCTCTCCAGTCACTACCAGCCTGACCTCATACACTTCAGTACAATGGAGTGGCTGAGCCTTTGAGCACACCACCATTACATCATTGTGGCAAATTAAAGGAAGAGGTGGGAAAAGAGGACTTATTGTTGTCATGGCCCATGAGATGATTGGAACTCAAATTGTTACTGAGAGGCTGGTGGCTCTGCTGGAAAGTGGAACGGAAAAAGTGCTGCTAATTGATAGCCGGCCATTTGTGGAATACAATACGTCCCACATTTTGGAAGCCATTAATATCAACTGCTCCAAGCTTATGAAGCGAAGGTTGCAACAGGACAAAGTGTTAATTACGGAGCTCATCCAGCACTCGGCCAAACATAAGGTACATGCTTGCTTTTGTTTTTTTGTTTTTTTTTCCTTTTGAAAATAAATGGACATAGTGAATGGGGATCTATTTTAAATGAAGCCCCCTTTTTAAGGGGAAATGTAATTTGGGGAGGTTTTGGTTGCTTTTTTTAAACTTTGGTACCTTATGATATCTCAAAATAATTCACTAATTCTAAATAGTGTCCCTGCTTAGAATTTTTCTGAACTGTATAGAAAGGTGTAACCTGTTTTCATTTGATCACGTGCTGTGTTTTCCTGTTAATGCTAAAACAATTGTTTTATTAATTCAGTCACAAGTTATGTTTAATACAAAGTTTTATTAATACTCAATTAGTAATTATGTATGAATATAATATTACATGTGTTATTAATCATTAATACCTGAGCAATTGAGCATGCACAGCACATTGTTTTTTGTTGTTTACGAACATAATGAAAGGGAGTCATTGTTTTCGAGTGCCCTGGGAAAAGAAGTAGAAACTAATTATTTTAGAAGTACTTTTCGTTTGTGGGAAAGTAATGATCAGAAGTTGAGGATCTTCAAGGCAAGTTTTTCTTAGGATACCAGAATTTCATGTTGTGATAGGGAAGGCGGTTTCTTTTGTTCGGGAATAAAAATGAGTTCACACTTTAGTTTTACTAGACAACTGGTATGTTACTATGTAGAAATTACTTTGAAGTGTTTCTTCAGCTCAAGAATCATTATGTTGCATACTGTTGTGTTGTACATGCTTTTCATACCCTTTTTATAGTGTTATGGATTTAAAACTAAGGAGTTGTGAGCACAGTTACACAGAAACAGCATCAAGTTTGCCTTATAAAAGTTGATTTTCACAAGCATTTAAACCATTTGTATGCCTGGTTTATCCAGTACATTGACCAGGTCTCATTTTTATTCAAATATTTTTTAATATATTTAAACAACTTTTTTAAATTGGAGGATAATTGCCTTACAATGTGCTGTTTCTGCCGTACACCAACATGAATCGGCTATAAGTATACCTATGTCCCCTCCCTCTGATATTCAGGTTATGACTGAAGACAGGAAGCAGTTCACTTGCCCCAGTGCCAGCGGTTTGGAGACTGTTCCTTGCCCTCCTTCCTCACAGCCTTATGTTACGTTGTAGGTCGACCTTGACTGCAGTCAGAAGGTTGTCGTGTACGATCAGAGCTCCCAGGATGTGGCCTCTCTGGCTTCAGACTGTTTTCTCACTGTCCTCCTGGGTAAACTGGAGAAGAGCTTCAGCTCTGTGCACCTGCTCGCAGGTAAGGCTTGGGGCAGGAGTGAGAGGACGCAGGATCTCACGAATCCTGTAAGCAGGCAGGATTCCACAGCGAGCTCAAGGCACTGATGGATGAAGCTTTGAGATCATCATATTAAATGATTTATTTGTAGCTTTTGACTGATGAGACAGTTTACCTAACTTGATTATGGTTGTTCTTCCCCATTGGCCAGTGTATTTTTTATTTCACTCAAATGCCTCTTCATTTGCTATTTATTAGCCAGAAAGCCACGTAGATCTATGTGCCCATACAGATGGCTCAAAGCCAGCTGCTTCTATCTGGGACTTTTCCTTTCACCTGCCATCTGTGAACACAGCGTAATCTGCATCTCAACTCCCACCCCAAGGCAAGAACCCAACCAGTGTTCAATGTGAACCTTGGTTAAACTGGACTCTTGGCGATAAGATTGCCTGTCCTGGACATGTTGTACAACAAGATAGGAAGAGAATGTGCATAGAATATTTCTTCTAATAATTAGGGGGAATATTTTTTAACTAATTTACGTATTTTTGTGGGTTTGTTTTCACAACTAAGTCTCAACTTGCAAATGCTAAGCAACCAGATGACTTTATAAAGTACATGGTAAAGGCTGTTTTATATCTGCCCTCAAGGACGGTGGTGTGGGAGTTCTGTCTCATTGAATTCCAAAGCCGACTGTTCATCCTTGGCTTCCCCTGTTTGGCAGATGGTCCTAAAGCCCTTCCACTCACATGGTCTCCCAAAGCGGGGAATACAGTTTGACAATGCGTGGTAACCTCTGCCACAAAGCCGCTTTGTGTACATTGGGTTCTACCACAGTGATCGGCAAGCGTACCTTCAAAAATCTGACCCAAGGAAAACAAAATATTGACAGAAAGATCACTTTCACACCTTTTGTCTTAATGAGGTTCCGTTGACCTTGATGATGTTGGCAATTATGTGTTAGATGTACCGGTATTTCAGTTGTCAGAGGAATCATCTGTTACTGGTGTGTTACCACTTTTAAACTCTCTGAAGGCTTAAATAAGATTTCCGTGTCTCCAGTTCTCTCTCCCCAGCTTTTGCTGCTGTTCTTAGAGCAAGCGTAGTTTACTTGTCACTTTGAGGTCATCTGTTGCCACGTGTTTCCTCTTTGCTGTGATTCTTTCCTTAAGTGAAGCCAGCATGTCTCAGAATGTAGCTCTCAGAGCTCTGTAATGGAGAATTCATAGCACTATGAATGGTAGGAGCACTCTTTTACTGGGAGTGTAATTGTGTTAAATCTGACGACTGTTACTTATTGTTCAGTCACTAAGTCTTGTCCAACTCTGCAACCCCCATGAACCGCAGCACACCAGGCTTCGGGGTCCTTCAGGATCTCCCACAGTTTGCGCAGACTCATGTCCATTGAGTCAGTGATGCCATCCAACCTTCTCCTCCTCTGTTGTCCCCTTCTCCTCCTGCCTTCAGTCTTTCCCAGCATCAGGGTTTTTTCCAGTGAGTCGGCTCTTCACATCAAGTGGCCAAATTATTGGAGCTTCAGCTTAATCATCAGTCCTTCCAGTGACTATTCAAGGTTGATTTCCTTTAGGATTGACTGGTTTGATCTCCTTGCTGTCCAAGTCAAGAGTCTTCTCTAGCCCCACAGTTGGAAAGCATCAGTTCTTCAGTGATCTGCCTTCTTACTGTTACTAGAGTTCCACTGACCTCAGTTGCTGAGTTTAGGACTGCAATTCATGCTTCCTAGGGCCTCTATGTAGGAGAAGGCAATGGCACCCCACTCCAGTACTCTTGCCTGGAAAATCCCATGGACGGAGGAGCCTGGTAGTCTGCAATCCATGGGGTCGCTAGAGTCGGACACGACTGAGCGACTTCACTTTCACTTTTCACTTTCATGCATTGGAGAAGGAAATGGCAACTACTCCAGTGTTCTTGCCTGGAGAATCCCAGGGACGGGAAAGCCTGGTGGGCTGCCATCTATGGGGTCGCACAGAGTCGGACACGACTGAAGCGACTTAGCAGCAGCAGCAGCAGCAGCAGGGCCTCTATGTGGGACTTTACCTCGGAATCATGTCATCAGTACCAAGGTTTTTCTTAAACAGGGCACATCTGGAAAGTGATTATCCCACCTGGCTCTTGTTTTAGATGTTTTTCCCTGCGGGCCTCTGACCTGACAGCTTGGCTGGGCAGATGCTCCTGGAGGAATGAGCTCATGTCGAATTTTAGTTACTCAAGTAACTTCCTCCCCTTTCTCCAGGAATATGCCCTTGTTACCTGGAAGGTTCTTATGAGCCACGTTCTTACCAGCTTTGGGAGGGCCATTCGTTGGAAAGCAAGGAAGTAAAAGGACTCATTCTGATCATCTAGATCAGCCCTTAGGGACCCATGGGCCGGTGCTGGGTCAGAACCCTCAGCGTCTCCCCTTTGCACAGGAGATGTGTCCTAGGCCTAAATGGAGGCTCACTGAGGCAGCTCCAGGAACTACACATGTGTATCTCTGTGTCACCATCCATGCCTAAGAATCTGGTATTTCTCTTAACTTCAGAGGTGGCTTCAAGGGCTGAATGGTCTTATCTGGGAGTTTCTGAGCAGCCAGATTTCTTAGGACACCTTGGAGAGGGTTCTGGATGATGAAAGGCCTCCCCAGCCATCCAAAAGCCTCTGGCCAGCTGGACATTCTCTTGGTTAGTGCATCTGTTCCTCAGAGAGGACAGAAGAATGTAGTTAGTGGAAGAGTGGTGGGGAAGGCAGGGCTGTCAGTTCTTGGCTCATTTTTTTTTTTTTTTTTGCCAAGGTCCAGATGGTCAGAGGACCTCCCAGGGATATGGGGTAGAAGGACACATAGACATGTGTTTCTTCAATAATTTTATTTGGAAGGGAAATAACTGACGAGCACACTAGCGCCCCACAGGTGCTGCGGAAAATGACAGGGTTGCTGGAGAAGTTTTCACTACAAACTGCCCCTTGATGCTTTCAGCAGTTAGATATGCTTGTTGGCTCCAAGGGGATTTGATAATGGAAAGACAAAGTGGCTTCTTGGAGTAATCGCTCCATCACGTTAGAGCTTTTAGCTATTCTGAGATTGTTCAGAAAGAAAATATCAGACACGTGAGATGGCTTTATAGTCATTATATATGAGGGGAGGAATTGTGGCCATTCACAATTGCTCCATTCTCCTTTTTGGGGCCACCTTACCCAGAGAGCCATGACTCTGGAGAAAGGGAACAAGAGGACCTCCCCAAGGAGCTAGTAGAAGAAGTATCTTAACAAGCTCTTTCCCTCAAGCAAGAGGAAACCCAGACTTACCTATGGGACCTAGTTACATGGACATTAACAGTGAGGGCTTCCTGGCAGTGGAAGCTGTACTGGAGCTCTGGGCTTAATTTTTCCGTATGGAACAGCAGGGCTGGCCCTGGGATGGGCTTGCTTGGTAAACTTTAGCTCCTCTGCCAGGGAAAGGGGTTTTGTTAAGCCACTTTGACTGCTGATTATCAGTAAGACTTTCCAGTCCTGAAACTTTGACCTAATTCTGCAGTGAACTCAGACTGTATTGACTACATCTGTGGGCCTGCTTGGCCAGGGACCTTGACCCTGGCCTGATCAACTTTCCCTCTTTTTAAGCCCAGCCAGTATTCTAAACCAAGTGATTAATATTTGATAGATCCGCCACATGCACATCTTTGATTATTATCTTAAAATCTCATTTAAACCTGTGTTGTCACATATTGTTTTCATTTGTTAGCCTAACTCCCCTACCGGATTCTCTTTTTCAAGCTGAGGACGTTGTCCTTGTTCATCTTGTGTTCCCCACAAGGCCAAGCACTTTTTCAGTTTTCAGTAAATATCTGATATATAAATTAGCTCACAGGTAGGTTTAGACTGTTTGTATTTCATACAACTAATTTTTTTAGTTTAGAATAAGTGATTATGTTAAAGAATGATGAAACTAATCGGAAAGTGTAGCAGAACTTGAAGTATTTTGAAATAAATGATAGACAAGTTGTCTTTGTTCAGGTAAAGCAAAAATATAGTTTCCCTGGTGGTCCAGTAGTTAAGAATCCGCCTGCCAACACAGGGGACACAGGTTTGATCCCTTACCCGGGAAGATCCCGTTTGCCACAGGGCAGCTAAAGCCACATGCCACAACTATTCAGCCTGAACTCTAGAACCCACGTGCATCAGCTACTGAAGTCTGCGCACCTCAGAGCCCGTGCTCCACAACAAAAGAAGCCACAGCAATGAGAAGCCCACACACCACAACTGTCAGCAGTTAGAGAAAGCCCTCGTGCAGCAACAGAGACTCAGTGCAGCCAAATAATAATTAACAAATAAGTCTTTTAAGAAATACACAGCTGTTGTTTCCATCATTTAAGTAGATTTCAGCATGGCTTTAAGATCTAATAAAAACCCTGGCACAATTGAGCAGTGCTTAAATACTGAACTGTGGCATAAATACTGAACTGTGGCAAGGAACTGACAGCTCTAGAAAACCTAACGCCACTCACAGAAGAGGCATGGCCTCGAATCCATATGAATTGAGGCTGGTTGAAGCAAATGTTTATATCAAGTCAATTCATTATTTAGCCACTAGTAAGTTTCCCAATGGGCTTCCCTGGTGGCTCGGTGGTAAAGAATCCACCTGCCAATGCAGGAAACATGGGTTCAATCCCTGGGTTGGGAAGATCCCTTGGAGAAGGAATAGCAGCCCACTCTAGTACTCTTGCCTGGGAAATGCATGGACAGAGGAGCCTGGCTGGCTATAGCCCAGGAGGTCGCAAAAGAGTCGGACACAACTGAGTGACTAAACAACAACAAAGTCTTCCAGTAGCCAAGCCAGGTTAAACCATAGCGTTGTTTCAGCCCTCAGAGGATTGAAGCATTTTACTGTGAGTTGTAGCCTCATCTTAGCCAAAAAGAATGAACTTGGATCCCTTTGGCAAGTTCTCCCTCATCATTGATGGGTATAAACAGTTGCCAATATTGACGATTGATCAACTTTTTTGGTCTTGTTAACTTCCAGGAAACTCTAAAAGCTAATCTTGTTTCTTGGCCTTTAATTATTCATCATATTACTTAATTCTACTTGCCTTTGTCTATTATATTTCTAAGGGTGCCAGATTGAAAATAAATATATTAGGGAAAAAAAAGAAAAGCCTTTGAATTTGGTCATTTTTGTGTATGCTAACATAATGGAGGCCTGGCGTGCTGCGATTCATGGGGTCGCAAAGAGTCGGACACGACTGCGCGACTGAACTGAACTGAACTGAACATAATGGAGAATAAATGGGTTAATTTACTAGAAATAAAGATCAACCTACAGGTAAAAGTGCTCTTCTATTATTTCCTTCTCTTTCTTTGCTCTTGTAACTCTGGGTAAAAGCGAAAGGGACCCACAGCAGTTGGTTAATTCTCCAGCACTCGTTTCTTCCCCCCTCCCCCAAAACTTTAAACTTTTAATTTTTGTATTAGGGTTTAACTGATTAACAACGTTGTGGCAGTTTCAGGTGAACAGTGAAGGGACTCAGCCATACGTATACCTGTATCCATTCTCCCCCAATGGAGAAGGGAATGGCAACCCACTCCAGTACTCTTGCCTGGAGAACTCCATGGACAGAGGAGCCTGTACCGTCCATGGGGTCACAAAGAGTCAGACACGACTGAACGACACACACCCACACCCACTTTCCCCTAAATCCCCTCCCATCTATGTTGCCCCATAACAGTGAGCAGAGGTCCATGCAGCCCTCATTTCTGTCCTGTGATGAGGCACAGCATAGTCTTGAAGCAAAAAACCCTGGAGTTGAATCACAGATCTCAGCCCTTTCATTTATAAATGAGGAATGACTCTCCCTGGGCTTCTCAGGTGGTGCTAGAAGTAAAGAATCTGCCTGCCAGTGCAGGAGATACGAGTTCGATCTCTAAGTCAGGAAGACCCCCTGGAGAAGGGAATGGCAACCCACTCCAGTTTTCTTGCCTGGAGACTCCCATGGACAGAGGAGCCTGGTGGGTACAGCCCATTGGTTTGCAAAAGAGTTTGCAAACCTGAGCGACTGACACTGCTACTGACACTGACACTGGCACTCAGTTTGCACAGCTGAGCGACTAACACTACTGATGGCTCTCTCCAGCTCTCCCCAAGCCCCGTGTGCGCAGTCTTCCGGAATTCCTTGAGGAGGCTGGACTGAGAATCAGGGGTGCCCACTTGAGGTCAAGTCTGTGCTTTCTTTTCGTGGTAGCCCTCTCAGCTTCTTTGTGGACTTCAGAGTCATATTCTTACTTCACATTGTATGAAAGAAGCAACATCTAAAAATATACTGTATATAACATTTTTAAGCATTAATTTTTTTCAGTCAGAGGGAATCATCAAATAAAAGTCTATTCTGTTCTGAGCTGGATTATTTTTTTTTTTTTCTAAATTAATTTTTATTTTTTAGTTTGTTTTGCTTTACAATACTGTATTCGTTTTGTTACTTATGACTCTGGGTAACGATAGAAGATACTCACCATGGGGATCAGTGTCAAGGGTGGTGCTAAGGGTTCTTAAAATCATTTCGTCTCTGAACACAGCTAAGGTCTTCAATGAATGTCTGCTCAAGGCCAAGTATGTATTTCTTCGTTCTGATTCAAAGTTGCTAGTGTGGTTAGAGCTGGGAGCGAATAAAAATGTACTTGACTGTTCACTCACTTCCAGCTTAACGGGAATCTAGACTCAGCAGTTCTGTGTACAAAATATGCAGCTTTCTACTGCCATTCCACTCTGAACATGCCTGATCTTGTCTGATTTGGGAGGCTCAGCAGGGTCGGGCCTGTTTAGGACTTTGATGGGAGAAACGGGCAGCTTTGGTTCAGGGGCACCGGTTGCCGTCCTTCCACGTGGAAGCAGGGCAGGAACTGACCCTCCCACTTACACTTTTGCTCTTGCCGCCGTCTGTTGTCTTATCCCACATGGTGCTTCTTCTGTCCCCGTGTCTAGGGAGGGGAAGTCTTCAATCATTGCATTTTAGATCCTGCAGAAGCTGGTGTTAATGGGTCTAGTCAAAGTACCGCCCCTAGTCAGGAATTGGCTCTTTCTCATGTTTAAAAAGCTGCGGTGACCAAGAGCCACTGAAAACAGACTAAAACTCGGTTCCGTTTCGCCCTGGTTGCCGTCTGTTTGCTGGCTTCGCTTCTCAGTTTGCATGCGATTATCCAGACTGGAGCCCCTTTTCTCCAGTTGCTACCTGCCGGTATGGTAACAAGACAGCTGTGTCACTCCCTAAGTGACCCGGACCTCAGACGTCATGCCCGGGGCTGCTTCTGTTCAACAGCTGGACTGCAGACCATGCTAGAGATGGTTCTTCACCGTGACACCTTGCACAAGCCACCCAGAGGCCCCATGGGTGACAACGGTGACATCAGTCTTCCCCTGGCCCGATCATGTCATTTGTGTCCTTTCTGTTCAGCCAGCCTCTCAGTGTCTGAGGGCTTCCTTGGCTGCGCCTGGGGGACGGGGTGCTGGGAAAGCACATGGCTGACCCCTGCACCTAAGAACGCAGAGTTAATTTGGAATCCCACATTCGAAGCGGATGAAACAGAGGTGCGGTTGACAGTGTGCCAGCTGATGAAGGGCGTGACTGGGTGTCGCCTGCCGGGCTTGGGGAAGAGTTGGTGACAGTGATGGGATTTTGATCAGACCTTGAAAGATGAGTCAGATTTCGGGGCAGAGGGGAGGGACCTAGGTGGCCTAACTGAAAGGAAGGGAAACGTGATTACAGATAGTATGAGTGAACGTTGATTTTAGGAGTAGTGAGGAGACAGAATAGACTTTTTGAGACGGAGAGGAAGGGGAATTGAGTGGAAATACAGTTAGGCTGGAGTGGCCTGGGATGCCTTGGAGACTCGGTGATGCCTGTTACCTCTCGGCCACCAGAGCTTTCTTCTGGCCTCTTTGCTCTGTACTTCTGCTACCAACTCCAGCCAACACTACCCCTCCGCACCTGCCCAGAGGCCTCCTCACTGCTCACACACCCTGTCCACACTCTCCTCCCACCCTATTACTCACTTTCTCACCGGGTTACGTCTCTGTTTTATATTTTTAATGTAACCCTGATTTTATCACCCCCTGGCTTAATACACACCGGCACTTTGGGGGTAAATTCCATAACCTTTCCCTGACTCCGAGGCCCTGCAGTGGCAGCTTCTGCTTGCCTTCACACCTTCGTCTTGGGCCCTTGTCCGTCCTCAGGTTGCTCTGTGTGTGTATTTTAGCTCTTTGGGTCTCGGGTGTCCTAGCCCTGCAGCCCTGAGGCGCCCCCTCTGCCCTGATGTGCCCCTCTCTCCCCCATATCTGGGTCAATCTCCCACCTGACTCAAGGCAGCCCTCCAGCCTCCTCTGGTCCCCAGATAGAGGTGCGTGTCCTCTGTCACACACACTCCTCTGGCCACGCACTGTAGTCAGCCAATTGCTCATCTGATTGTTTGGCTGAAGTTTGTCCCGCTAAAGTGTCCATTCCAGAGACAGCCCTGTTGTGGTCACCAGGGTCCTGTCAACCCAGCCCCGAGTCCAGCTCCCGGCAGGCGTTCAGGACACGTCTCTCAACCAAGTGCAGATGCCAGTGGCCCCTGGTGTTGTCTGGCTGGCAGTCGGGGGCCCCTTCCTTCCCCGATGCTCCACCACGTCCGTGGGGAAGCGGCGCACTTGTCCCCGGAGGAGGATGGGGACACAGCTAGAGCAGACACAGCAAAGTGGGTGCACGGGAGGGCTGCTCAGGGTGGGTGTGGATTAGAAGCCTGAGCTTTACGGGGGAAAGCCCATTTGGGCTCCGAGGAGCCCTTCTCTGGAGACCAGACTCCTGTTCCCTTTTCCCCTTGACTCAGAGCATTGTCTCCTGATGGGGGTGAAGGGTCTCAGGAGGCCCTGCCTGCTGGTGGTCACCCTGGGCACAGACAGCAGCCACTTCGTCCTCAGCCGGGGTCAGTCTGTCGTTGGTCCAACTTGTCTCCTGAGGGCTGTTGCCCCTGGTCCCTTGAGCCCTGGAGGTCACGGGGTCTGGAGGCCTGAGCCTGTCTCTTGAGGGAAGTTCCCTAGACACGGCGAAGCACCTGCGGACTCACTGGGGGTTCTGGATGATGCAGGCAGCATTTACCAGGTCTCCCTTCTTTTTTTGATATCAGAGAAATGTTCTGCTTGCTCTCAGCTGCCTCACTCACACTGAGGGTCTTCTGGGGCCTCGGAGGAGGAGTAGGAAGAGGTTCTGGCTACCCCCCAGGCCCACAGAGCTCCCGGTGCTGAGTGGAATCAGGAAATCCTTTTGAACACCAAGCATACACTATTCATTGTAACAAGAAAGGATTCAGTAAACATTTAGTTACATGCTAAGCACTGTGCTAAATCCAGAGATGATTGCAAACAAGTGTGAGACACAGTTCTTACAGTTCACAGCGTGTTATAGCTGAAGAGATAGCAGGTCACCACACACACGGAACGAGAATTCACAGTGACCAGGTCAGTGGAAAATACTGCCATGTGATGGCTGTATATGCATTCATATATATATATGTATATATATGCTTCCCAGTGGTAAAAAATCTGCCTGCCAAGCAGAAGAGTGAGTTCAATCCTTAGGTCAGGAATTCCCTGGAGGAGGGCATGGCAACCCACTCCCAATATTTTTGCCTGGAGAATCCCATGGATAGAGGAGCCTGGTGAGCTGCAGTTCATGGGATCGCAAAGGAGTCAGATATGACTGAGCGACTAAACAACAAACAATGTATATGTGTGTTTTTGGTCACACTGCACAGCTTGTGGGATCTTAGATCCCCGATCAGGGATGGAACCCGTGCTCCCTGAGGTGGAAGCATGGGGCTGTAACCACCGGCTTGTTAGGGTAGTACTGTGGCTGTGTATTTTATAGAAGTTCTAAGTTGGCAAGACCATATTTAGATACACTGATCAGGGAAGATTGTTGTTTTTTTTTTTAATACAGCAGAGCTTTAAGAATGCAACAGAGTACTAGAATTGAAACTAGAGAGCAGCTCCATGGTAAGAGAGGACTGTATCATGAAGCTTGTTTGGTGGTGAGTGAGTGTGGGTGATGAGAAGGTAAAATGTATATTCCTTGGTCATGGTAAGAAAACCGTGGCATATGCAGCTGAAGAGCTGTGATCCGTGCTTGCCTCTGGTTCATAAGGACTGAATGGCCAGAGGCTGGCAATGAGACCACACAGGTGTGTCGGAAAAACAGGAGGAGGACGAGTGGACCTGTGATGTGGTGGGTGGAGCAGGGACAGTGAAGGTGGACAGTAGAGTGGGGTCAGATGATGAAGGAGCTTGAGTGGCTAATCAGGAATTTTTGGTTACATTCTGTGGGCATTTGGGAGCACAGGTTACATCAAAACTATTTTAGGAGCTTAATCGGGCAACAGAGTGGAAGCCAGCTGGGGAAAGGATAGGCGGATCAAAGAGGGCTGTTCCTGAATTTATCCAACGATGCAGCTCAGAGCTCATGGGCAGGGGTGTGGTCGGGGAGATGGGGAGGCAGGGACAGACAGACAGACGTCGAAAAGGCAAATTCGAGTGTTGCCATGCCAGGAGGATGCTGCTAAGGCAACTGGGAGAACAGGGCCGACAGGTACAGGGATAGAGAATGAAAGAGAACGAGATATTGGCTTGGAATTTATTTTTAAAATGTCAATAAGTCTTTCAAGTGCAAATGCCCCAAAGAGGGTTGAAAATGTTAGATTGGAATTTGGGACCTCAAGTTCCCAAATGCAACCTTGGAAGTCTTGACTTCAGGTGAACTAGAGCTTGGCCCAATCGGTAAGGAATCCGTCTGCAGTGCAGGAGACCCGGGTTCGATCCCTGGGTTGAGAAAATCCCCTGGAGAAGGAAATAGCAACCCGCTCCGGTATTCTGGCCTGGAGAATCCCAGCGACAGGAGCCTGGCAGGCTACAGTCCATGGGTTCGCAGAGAGCCAGACACAACTGAGTGGCTAAACCACCACCACCAGAGCAAAGGTGATCTCCAGAACCACCTCAGAGGCCTTCTACATCCTGCCTCCTCAGGAAGCCCCGGCGGCTGATCGCTGGGCTGTGTCTTAAGTCACCGGAGGACCCAGCGGGTGGCCCCTTTGAGCCTCCTCCTGCTTACAGTGCCCACTGCCTTCGCTCAGCCAAGGGTGGGTTCTGGCCATCATTCCTTTTGATTGGTGGTTCTGGCTGTCCTCTTCAGAACAGTCTGTGTGTGACGGGATTTACTAAGAGTCCTGTCTAGCTCTGTGTGTGTTTTAAGAGAAAGAGTCTCTGGGCACTGTTACGTGTTACCAACTTGAAAGCCCAGGGGCTTCCCTGGCGGTCCAGCGATTAAGACTCTGCGCTTCCACTACAGAGGGTGCGGGTTCAAGCCCTGGTCTGGGAACTAAGATGCCACATGCTGCTCTGCATGGCCAAAAAATAAATAAATAATAACATTAAAAACATCGGTAAAAGAGTTAAAAAGAAGTGTCAGTCAACATCTTCTGAGAACTCTTTTACTAAACAACACTTCAGGATTTTGCCAGTTGAATCGATCTAGATAACACTATCTTGAGGAATGTAAAATTTAGAAATCATGAGTCATATGAACTCTGATAAGTTACATTCTTTTAGTATTTAGTGATTTTTTTTTTTATGCTAGTATTTTGAAAAATTTTAAGTCATTTATTGTGTCGGGTAATGATGTTAACCCAAAACTTAGCTGGAATGTCCCATCCCCGCCATGCCGGGTGATTGGTGGCTTCATACAGAGGGAGCTTGTTGGAAGTGTCATTTATGGGGCAGGTTTCATGAGATGGAGGCTTCTTCTCAGGCTTTCTGGAGGGAAGGTCTTCACAGAAATGTATGTCTGCCCCCTTCCTCTCGAGGGAGTGGAAGGGTGGAATAAGAGTTTAAAATGAATGCGCCACGTCATTTGGGATTTTTTTCTCTTCTGTGCTGCTCAGCAGACAGTTAACTAGGTAGGACACAGTTGCTGATGCAGCTAAGAAAAGTGTGCCGGGCTCTCTGCCCTCCTGTGTGGCTGGGCTTCCCTACACCAACCTTTGTATACTGGAAAAGTACGGTTACTTTTTTTTTTTTTTTTTTGCCACCCACACAGCTTAGTTCCCTGACCAGGGATCAAACCATGCCCCTCCAGTGGAAGTCCGGAGTCCTAAGTACTGGACCACCAAGGTATTCCCACAGTTACATATTTTTGCTTGCTTTCTTTGCAGGTATATAGTTACACTGCGTTTCTTTTTCTTTTCATTTTATGTAAGTAGTTTCAACTCTCCATATATATGGTCTGCAGACCCCAGGAGAATTGTGACCATGCTTGAATATTTTTAAATGGTTAGAGAATAAAGTTGGCTGAAGCAGACACTTCAGACTAAAAGTGCAAAGTGATTATTCTTAAGAGCGGTTAACATGCTGGGTCGGCCAAAAACGTCATTTGGGTTTTTCCATGACACTGTACAGAAAAGCCCGAACAAACGTTTTGGCCAGCCCAGTACTTCCAAGACACACATCTCAGCATTTCAGTGTTTGATGTTAGCGTTGTCTCCTTTGCGCAGTAGCAAAGCCCAGATTTTACTTTCAGTATGGAAAGAGCTGTTGTGTACAGACACAGGAATACTCCATTTCAGTCCTTCACATACATTCCAGAATAAGTAGATGAACAGGTCATATTTATGTCACAGAAAAGGGGACTTTGTTTTACAAAAGGATTGAACTACATGAAAACTATATGGAAAAACTACGAGACTATGTAAACTGTGAAAATGATCTAATGAGTGGAAGTTAGATTTGCATGTGACTTTTTAGAAGAATGTGTTTCATGAAGTGGAGTTTTGTGTAAACAGATTTCTGTACATAGCCATGGACTTCATCCCCCGCGTGGGAAGGGGTTGCCTTGAATCCCGCTTCGCAGTTTGGGTAGCTGTCAGAGGGTTAAGAATCCGCCTGCAGTGCAGGAGCTGCAGGAGATAGAGGTTCAGTCCCTGGGTCAGGAAGATCCCCTGCAGGAGGGCATGGCAGCCCACTCCAGTATTCTTGCCTGGAGAAGCCCATGGACAGAGGAGCTGGTGGGCAATAGTCCACCGGGTCTCAAGGAGTCGGACATGACTGAAGTGACTTAGGGCACACACAGCTGATAAAGCTCTTGGACCTCTGCCTGTTTGAACTGAAGCATAAGTGAGCAGCTTCTATTTCTTCCTGCAGTGAAATGTCTTCAGAATCATGGAGTTGATGTTTATCTCTGGTTTGACTTCAAGGATAGGGATGCATTTTTAGAACCTGAATCTGAAAATTAACATCGCTCATCTGTACTACAGTGCTACTTTTGTTGATTATGGAAATATACTTTTAAGAAGCACCACTGTGATTTATAATTGCCAGGGTCAGAAGGAAGAGAAAGATGACCAATTAGAATTGTTTGGTGGTGTTTCTTTTTGTATATTTTCTTTTACTTGGCAGTTTTTCTCCCTATGAAAATGAGATGGTGGTTAACATTGGCTCTTAGAGAAAATTGTGTTTATGGTTGGAATTATGGAGGTATTCTTAAGAAGTGTTTTCTTGGCTGAGCAAGAAGAAAGCAGCATACAAATCACGAATGCCTTTAAGCTGCACCAAATGTTTTCTCTTTCCAAAGTGATATGTATGTTTTTATTTATAAACATGCATTCTCCTGGTGAATTACTGGACAACAGACAGAATATGGATGTTGAACATTACAGTCTGTTTGGCTGACTGTCCAGAGCTGTAGAGGCCAGTGCTGTCTGTCTGTCTGTCTGCTGGTCTCCCTACCTCCATTTCTCTACAGGCCAGGATGTCTGCATATGTATCTCCCTTCCTTTTAAAAACAAGCATTCCTAGCACAAGAGGCCCTAGTGGGTGCAACCTTCTGAGATTCAGGTCTGTCTTAGGGAAGAACATATGGGTTGTCGGACTTCTTGTTTTCTCCATTCCTAGACGATAAGCAGCATAAAATCCAGGGATGGTAGAAAGTCAGCCAGATTGGATGGTTGAGTCAAATCCTTGACAACTTTAAAAATTATTTTAAAACTGTTTTCAAGAGCGTGACAGTCTTCCAGGGCTGCTCTCATGGTGAACAAAGGGACCCTGAGCCACCACTGTGCCTTCTTGGCGTAATAGACTCTAACCTGGGATCCGGGGACCAGAGTCAGGAGCGAGGCCGAGACGTCTCTCTGTTCTGCGTCTGTCATCCCCTTGTCACAGAAAGTTCACGTAGGTGAATTGTACTGTTCTCCTTGTGTGGATCTAGTTAATAGAGGAAGAGGGACATTTTAGACATATTTCAAAACTGAGCTGCTTGATGAAGCCACAGATAGTTTCTCGAGGGTTTGGGTAGATCAGGAGGTGTCTCATCTGTAATTAATTAATGAAATGCAACCAGGGTCACTGGAGTCCAGCAATGAATGAAAGGTCAGCGAATGGAAAAAACTGTCAATAAAGGCGGATGTCAGCAGAGTGGAACATTGTCAGAGATAAAGATCAGGGGAAATGCACTCTTTGCCAAGGTGGACTCCTGTGGAAGTGACCAGGAGTCCTGGTTTGGGACATTTCAAGCCAGACTGAGCACTGATTTCAGTGAAACTTGTTAAATATTTTAAGGCTGTTTGGATTTGTGCTGCTAGAGATTAGTTGTAAAAATTTGTTTAAAAAAAGAGGGGGGTTCTGTTTGCTTTATGATGTGTTTTACCACATGTTATTGCTGTTTTGTTTGGCTCTAGGGGGTTGTTCTGATGCTAAATGGTGGTTTGTTTTCTTTCTATTTTCTGTATTAAAATTTTCTAGTGCCGTGCTCACATTTTACTTTTTTAAGACCCACTGAAGTTAGAAGTGATTTAGGATAGGATGAATGATAGAGCTGGACTTGGAACAGCCCAGGTTGGCTGCTCTCACTCTACGATTGTTAGAGACTCTGTCCCCGCTGAACGTAGTTTGATGGAGGGAACGGGCTGAAAGTCACCAAGACACAGGACAGCCTCACCACCGGTTCACAGACTATGACCATGGGCCAGCCACGAGCCCCAGTCCATCCTCGGTTTTGCTACTGCACTCATGCACCTGGAGCTTACAGAGCTCTTGCGTCTCTGTCAGGCCTCCTTCTGTTCTCTGCCTCATCAGCTTCTGAGCCATGTGGCTTAGGGGGAAGCAAGGCTCTTCTGTCTGTTTAGGAGAGGCCATGGCCTTTCCAGCCTAGTGAAACAAGGCTGAAATGAGGCAGGACCCCAGAGATGTCAGCAGACATGTTGCCCACATTCTAGGCAACATGGCACTTAATTCCATGGCATTTTAGAAATGTGGTCTAATGCACACCGGTGAGAGTACAGTCTGAAGCTGGGCTGCCAGGGTTCACATCCCAGTCCTGTTGGTTATCAGTTTGTGTCTTTCTGAACCTCAGTTTCCTTATCTGTGAAATGGGAATAACGCAGGCACCTCCTTCAAGGGGTTGTAACAATCAAACAAAAGTTGTAAAGTACTTAGAGCAATGCTTGTCACATAGTACATGTTCAGTAACTCTAGGATGACTTATTTGTAAATATGATGACTTTAAGTTTAAAATGGAATTCCTTGGATGGTCCAGTTTCTGTTTTCTGAGAACACTTTGTAGACTCCCATTTTGTTGGATTTAAATAAGAGAGACCATCCCCTGAACTGTTCTGGAACCAGAATAGGAAAAAAAAAAACATGACAACAGTTTCTTAGAGAAACACCAGAACCACAAAAGTTACTGGAAGTTAAAATTTAAACCCATTCAATTAAATTGTAATCAGAATTGCGGCTGTCAGTTACTGTGTTGGGTAAGCAAGCGTAAGGCCAAGAATGTTCCGATTCTGTTTGTTTTTATAAGAATTACTTGAGGGGAAAAAAAACTCACCTTAAATGATTGTATTATGCCATTAAGAGACTGAAAAGGACAAAACATTAATAGAAGCAAAATTATAAATCCTGAATCATGAGAGGCATATACATATGCCTGTATTAAAGGGGGAAAAGTGGACATGTTAGTTGCTCAAGTCGTGTCCAACTCTTTGCGACCCTATGGACTGTAGCCCACCAGGCTCCAGTTATACTTTAAGTGTGGAAATTCCAATTTACTCTCTTTTAGTGGTTGCAACGGCCTTAACTTGATGTTTCCTTAAGTGTGAGTTCCACCAGCTATTAAAAGATACTAGGGGGAAAATGAGAGGGGAAATTCCATGGTCAAATATTTTGGGAACCTTGAATTAAACGAAAGTAAACCAGTTTCCTTAGAGGTTTTTAGGCTCCTCCGAGAGCTCTTGATATGTGAGCTGTGAGCCTCCTAGGGAGAAACGCCATGTAGTGTTTCGTGTCTCAGTGTCCCATCTGCCAGCTTCCTGCAGGAGTTCAGTGCTCCAGAGCCGACTCTGGGAGACGCAGCTTTCGGAGCACTGCTGCTTTCCTTCTGATTCAGGTGAATCCTGCTGAGGTACAGCTGCAGACGAGGCTGGGAACTGGATGGCTGATGCCTGTGCCCTGGGGGGCTTCCTCTGCAGGCACAAGCTCTCAGGCATCCTGACTGGCCCCATCCTCTGCGTCCTCTGACAGCTCTGTGAGGGGGTCTGATCACTGCTCCCAGTTTAGGAACAGGAAAACTAACAGCCAGAGGGCGTCATTCACGTGTGGAAACCTGACAACTAGGACATGGTGAAGCCAGGATGTGAACTCAGTACAGCGGCCTGTGTTCTTCTTCCCTCTGATGTTCGGTCATGTGTGTGTGTGGCTTGTATGCCCTGTGTGTGTGTGTGTGTGTGGTTTGTATGCCCTGTGTGTGTGTGTGTCTGGTTTGTTTGCCCTGTGTGTGTGGCTTGTATGCCCTGTGTGTGTGTGTGTGTGTGGTTTGTATGCCCTGTGTGTGTGTGTGTATGTGTGTGTGCGTGGTTCATATGCCCTGTGTGTGTGGTTTGTATGCTGTGTGTGTGTGTGTCTGGTTTGTTTGCCCTGTGTGTGTGGTTTGTATGCTGTGTGTGTGTGTGTCTGGTTTGTTTGCCCTGTGTGTGTGGTTTGTATGCTGTGTGTGTGTGTGTATGTCTGGTTTGTTTGCCCTGTGTGTGTGGTTTGTATGCTGTGTGTGTGTGTGTGTGTGTGTGTGTCTGGTTTGTTTGCCCTGTGTGTGTGGTTCCTATGCTCTGTGTGTGTCTGTCTGGTTTGTATGCTGTGTGTGTGTACATGCCCGGGATAGGCTAGTGGTGGTGAGAGAACAGCGTGTAAGTTGACAGTGAGTTTTGTGTGGCTGGAAGGATGTTTGGAAAGGGCAAGACATGAAATCTTCACTCTGAGCAGGTGCAGACCCTGAGGACCCTGTCGGTTCCACAAAGGAAGTGGGGTTTCTGTAATGGAACCTCCTACTCTGTCTCCCATGTTCCCATAAGAGCTTTACAAGCAAACTGCTTATGAGTAAAAACAGTCCAGACTCTGGGTTGGAGACTCGGGATGGACGTTTAGATTTGGCAAGTGGACTGGCTATTGGCGCTCACTTGCTGCCATCCAGCTGGCTGTGCTGTGCGTGCCATGCTAAGCACAGCTGATGCACACGGGTGTCCAGAGGGCCCTGCTGACACTTGCCTGAACAACACAGGGGATAAAAAAGGGTGATGCTTCTCCTTCTGCAGGGGCAGGTGTCAGCTCCCTGCACTGGTGCAGCTGATGAGGGTGTGTTTCGTACGTATCCAGAAGGGAGGGAAAGGTGTGTAGAGTGTAGCTCAAGGAGATGGAGGTAAATATTTAATGAGATTTTCAGATCCCTTTTAAGGCTTGTTTAAAGAGGTAAGAGTGGGACTGCTCCATCTTCTCAACAAGTGAATTGTTTTTAATTTAATAGTATTAAAACTGTACACACTGCTATACTGAAAATGCATCACCAGCAAGGACCTACTGTAGAGCAGAGGGCACACTGCTCAGTGTCACGTGGCAGCCTGGATGGGAGGGGGGTTTGGGGGAGAATGGATACGTGTGTACCTATGGCTGAGTGCCTTTGCTGGCTACCTGAAACTTTCACAAGATTGTTAATCTGCTATACTCCCGTACAAAATAAAAAATCTTTAAATGTACACACACAGACATTCACATATTGAGCCTCTTTGGTTCCTGAGTTTGTACATAGTAAATGAGGGCTGGATAGGGAGGGATTTATTTGAAAATGTATCAACATGTATTCAGTTCCTGGGTTCGGATTTGCATCACAAAGAGTATTTAGATTGGAAAAACCAGTGAAGACCTTATTCATCTTTTTTTTTTCCCAGAGAAGGTGAGTGTCTCCTTAGCCAATGGGTTTCTCGTCATTAACAGTAGCAAGATTGTGACCTAATAAAGGTCATGGAGTGGGTCATTATAAGGACAGGACTAGAAAAAACGGAATTCCTCTGAGTCCAGGAATCTTGCCCCAAGGCCTCCGTATACCCTGAGCAGTTAGGGTCTGTCAGCCCTTGTTTATAGTGAGCGCCCAGCAAAAGAACAGGAGACCCCGGAATTGCGAGTAATTATGAAACCCTCGATACGGAGAATATTTGTAAGAGTAGAGGGTGTATGTAGTATCTTTAAAATTAAAAATTTACGTAGTAGGAAGATTTTAAAAGTTCATTCTGAAAGAAACTTAAGTTGATCAACTGTATTTTGAAGAAATAACACCTGGCCTGAGTTGAGGATTTGTTATAGCCCCATTTTACTTCTGCTTGGTTATTTGCTGCTTACTTACACGACTGAGCGACTGAACTGAACTGAACTTCCATCCTCTTTAAGTTACACAGAAAAGGGCGGGGGACTTTCAGGGCCGGGGCCCCTTTGGAGGCCCTGCAAGCCAGGGCTGTTGCTGGCCTGTACCCCACAGCAAGCAGCTGTAGCCAGGGATCCGTGTACGGCAGGATCCACTTGCATTTGTGGGATTTGCTTTTTCTTTTCAGACAGCTTTATTTGACTGGTTACCAGAAGGCTGATTTTCATCTCTGCACGGCATAACTTTACCATGTCTATCCTTAGGTGGGTTTGCCGAGTTCTCCCGCTGTTTCCCTGGCCTCTGTGAAGGAAAGTCCACCTTAGTCCCCACCTGCATCTCTCAGCCTTGCTTACCTGTTGCCAACATCGGGCCAACCCGAATTCTGCCCAATCTCTATCTTGGCTGCCAGCGAGATGTCCTCAACAAGGTGGGTGCTTTGAAAATATCCTTCATTGCAGGATTTCTTGACAGCAGCTGGAGAGGCAACCGGTGGGCCATCCTTTCAGATACAAATGTTCTCAAAGCAGCTCCCCAGCCTGCAGCCAGCAGCCTTACCTCCTCCCCCGTGCTGTCGGCTGTGATGTTCTGTTTGCCGTTGGAGACCTAAGCCGTTGTCAGATGTGCTGTTTCTATAGGTCCAAGAGAGCTGCGACAGGCAGGGATTTTCAGAAATTTCGTCCCATTTTCTTAGATGTTCTGTTACAGTAGCTGGGTGCACTCAGGAAGGCCAGTGCCATCTAGATTATTTCACACTTAGAAACGTCTGCATTTGCTGCATCAACTAGAAAAGAGCTCAGAGTGGCTTGGATTAAGGAAGAGTTCATGATGACTTCCCCCTTCCAGAGGGGCAGGGGCGGGGGTCAAAAGATGGTGCGGACCAGCGCTAAGAGGATGCAGTGTGGATCCCCTGCCTGAGGTTCCTTGACGCAGTTTGGTGGAGACAGAAGAGGGAAGAACATGAATCCTGGATGGAAAGGATGTGGGCCGTCCTGAGCCAGGGGTGCCCAGCAGAGGAGCCATGTTGATTGGCTGAGGCCGTTGTATTTAACGATGAACACGTAACAGCAGTAAACTAAGGTCTGTCTGTCTCCACAGTTTATATGCTCTTAACCAGCGCTGCTAGAACACAGGCCCCTAATTGCCTGGAAAGTGATCTGTCTCTAAACCTCTTGTTTGGTGGTGGTTTAGTTGCTAAGTTGTGTCAGACTCTTGCGATCCTATGGACTGTAGCCTGCCAGGCTCCTCTGTCCATGGGATTTTTCCAGGCAAGAATGCTGGAGTGGGTTGCCATTTCCTTCTCCAGGGGGTCTTCCCAACCCAGGGATTGAACCTCTGTCTCCTACATTGCAAGCAGATTCTTTACCTACTGAGCTACCAGGAGGCCCTAAATGTCTTATTTACACCACCTCTAATTGAAAAAGCAATCAGAGATCTTAATTCAGCTGCTGGTGATTTACAAGTGCTGCTTTCTTACGTGAAAAGAAATTTCTCCTTGAGTAGCTGAAAGAATTGGACTGGCTATAAAAATAAACTTCCAGGCAGGCTTGCTTTAGCACGTGGAAAGAAAAACATCCTATCATTGGGCAGGAAGGAGGCATTCTTTTCGCTACATTTTTTTTTTTTTCTCTTAAAACTCCAGCATCTTCAAAATTTTGCCTGGACATTGTTGTTAATACATCTGCTCTTACTAGGAGGCATTTGAAATTTGATGACACATACTTGCACTGAGCGTTTCTGGTGGGGTCATGATGTCTTTGAGCATGTGACTCTTATTAGTCCTCTTTGAGAAATAAGCAAACTGTGTCATAGCGTGCATGCTAAGTCACTTCAGTTGTGTCCTACTCTTTGCGGCCCCATGGTCTGTAGCCAACCAGGCTCCTCCATCCGTGGGATTCTCCAGGCAAGAATACTGGAGTGGGTTGCCATTTCCTACTCCAGGGTGTCTTCCCAACCCTGCCTCTCTTATGTCTTCTGCATTGGCAGGTTCTTTACCACTAGTGCCCCCTAGGAAGCCCTTTAATTTCCTACAGTCAGACACATCCCTAGGGCAAAGCTGGAGATCCTTTATGTCATCCTCAGATCAGAAAATAAAATAAAATGAAGTGAAATTCCTAGTTATGGATTCTGTCCAGAATTGCCCTCTGTAAAACTTTACCAGTCAGCTGGCAGGCAGGTGATTTTACAAATAATTGTGTTATGGGTCATTTTTGTTACTTTGAATATTTGATGAAATGGTACCTTGATTATGCTGCGTACCTTCTCCAGGTTTAACTGATGCATCAGTTAACAGCTAAGTGAGCACCCGCAGGGTGAGGGGAGTGAAACTGGAACCTGAAGTTGAGGTGGTGGGAGGGGGAGATAGTTTTCTATTTTTAATTGGCTTCTAAATGTCTGTATGGGAAACGGGATACGTCCATTGATGCCTTGAGAGGAAATGAAGACTGGGCTTATGGAAGCTGTGGTAAACAGCTTGAGCAGGGTTGTTCTGCAAGACCCTGAGAAAGTGGCCTTAGAACCTACCTACATGCAGATGTGTGAGACATAAAAGGGAGTTCTCCGAGTGGTGAATGGAAATGCCGATGTACAAACCTCTGGGTTCATAGTTGAGAAAACTCTTGGTGCTGGAAGTGATCATACAGACCGCTTAGCCTCCTTCATTCAGTAAAGAGGAAACCGCGATTCCAGAAGCGTCACACGAGTTCCACATCGTCACCCTGTCAGTGAGTTTTAGACCAAACTGGCCCCTGTTTCTCAGGCAGCATAGACTCACCTTCCTGCTCCACTTTCTGGTTTAAATTTCCCAGGAGAAATAGTGTGCTAATTTCCAGAGCTCTCTAAAGATGGAGATTTTTATCATCACCTCTTTAGTCAAACTTAGAAAAATGAAGTCTTTGAGAACAAACACCACAAAACTACTAATTTTATTAGTTGTCTTATTTATTTATTTTTAACAGAGTGCCACCTAAGTATCTTAAAAGCATGTCATAGAAATTTTCTTAGGAGGATAATAGTGTTTAACATTTAAAATGCTAGGCTCAAAAAAAAGAAAAGAAAGTGCTATACTCTTTATGTTACTGCATTTAACCCTCATAATAGGATTTAGAGGCAGGTTGGCCCTGAGTTGTATGACTTGCTTACCCATAATTTTGTGACTAGAACGTCATTGACTTCAGAGATACTCAGTGGCAGAGATCATTCTCAGACCCAGTCTACTCTGGCTCTGAGTCCTATGTTTATAGAACACCAGAAATCCTCATCTGCAAAATGGAAATCTCCATAGCAGGCTGTTTACAAAGGACTGAGATTCTAATGGTCTATTGATTTTAATTGAAATTTGTTTCCCCTGCTTTTTCTACAGCATAATATATACCAGAACCATCCCATAGAAGTAGAATGCAAGCCACACATATAATCCAAAATGTTCCAACAGCCTTTTTTTAAAAAAGTAAAAAAAAAAAGGTGAAACTAATTTTTAAAATATATTTATCTATTTATCTTATGACCGCACCACTTCACATGCAGGATCTCAGTTCCCCGACCAGGGCTGAACCCATGCCCCCTGCATGGAAGCGCAGAGTCTTAACCACGCGACCACCAGGGAGGTCCCGGAAATCAATTTTAATAACATTTACCACCCTATTTCAAGAGTATTATTTCAACCTGCGATCAGTATGAACCTTCCTGGCGCGTGACGTATTTCGTTACTGGGTCCTGGAACGCTCGTGTGTGTGCTGTGGCCACTGCTCCTCTCGCTGTGGCTGAGCCACACGTGCCAGCTTGCCCCTCAGACCCTGCAGGTCCATTCTGTGAGCTTGTGACCGTTTTCACTTCTGTCTCAGAGACCTGGCTCTTCTGTAGGAGGCCGTAGGCAGGCATCGGTAGGGAAAAGAACACCCTTCCCCTCACACGTGTGCTTTGTTCAGACACTCTCTCCTCCTCTCTGGTCTTTGTACTGGAGTTCGAACAGAAATGGCAGTTGTACTAAAGCAGTTTTCAGCTGCCCAGTTCTTATCTGACTGTGCTTGGAATCAGAGTCCTGTAGCTAAAATGTTCAAGACAAAAGTTCTTGATGATTTCTCCTCCCTTATCAGTTAAAATTCCAAGTGGACTTCTGTCTCACCCTTACACACGGGATGTGTGATGGAGTTACCTGCTGTGCATTGTTCTTGAGCCTGAACCTGTTCAGCTTCTTCACCCAACTCAACTCTACCCTTCTTTCCCCGTTTTAAACAGGCTGCTGCCAGCCTTCCTTGGGTAGCCTCTTTTTTGTTAATATTTATTTGTTCATTTGGCTGCACCAAGCGTTAGTCACAGCATGCAGGGATCTAGTTCCCTGACCGGGGATGGAGCCCAGGGCTCCCACTCGGAGCCTTAGCCACTGGCCCAGCAGGGACGTCCCTGGGCAGCTTCCTGCTTCAGTCTCCAGTGTGCAGAGCTGGCTCTCCTGTGCTGCCAGCACCGGGGCGACTGCCGCTTTCCCTGGTGTCTCCATCTGAGAGTTAGGCAGGAGCCTGGTACTGTGTAGCCAAATACTGCTTTCAGGTTTCTCTGTGATCTAGGAAGACAAAGGGTCATGTCATCAAAGCAGGCAGTAAAAATGTTTATTCAGTGTCCACTGTAATCAAGATTGTGGGAGAAGTATCAATCACCTCAGATATGCAGATGACACCACCCTTATGGCAGAAAGTGAAGAGGAACTAAAAAGCCTCCTGATGAAAGTAAAAGAGTGAAAAAGTTGGCTTAAAGCTCAACATCCAGAAAACGAAGATCATGGCATCTGGTCTCATCACTTCATGGAAAATAG
Source organism: Aepyceros melampus (assembly GCA_006408695.1). Lineage (NCBI taxonomy): Eukaryota > Metazoa > Chordata > Mammalia > Artiodactyla > Bovidae > Aepyceros > Aepyceros melampus. The sequence continues at coordinate 67,224 of SJXQ01005248.1, forward strand.
ATGGGGAAACAGTGGAAACAGTGTCAGACTTTATTTTTGGGGGCTCCAAAATTACTGCAGATGGTGACTGTAGTCATGAAATTAAAAGATGCTTACTCCTTGGAAGGAAAGTTATGACCAACCTAGATAGTATATTGAAAAGCAGAGACATTACTTTGCCGACTAAGGTCCGTCTAGTCAAGGCTATGGTTTTTCCTGTGGTCATGTATGGATGTGAGAGTTGGACTGTGAAGAAGGCTGAGTGCCAAAGAATTGATGCTTTTGAACTGTGGTGTTGGAGAAGACTCTTGAGAGTCCCTTGGACTGCAAGGAGAGCCAACCAGTCCATTCTGAAGGAGATTAGTCCTGGGTGTTCTTTGGAAGGAATGATGCTAAAGCTGAAACTTCAGTACTTTGGCCACCTCATGTGAAGAGTTGACTCATTGGAAAAGACTCTGATGCTGGGAGGGATTGGGGGCAGGAGGAGAAGGGGACAACCGAGGATGAGATGGCTGGATGGCATCACTGTGGGGAAACAGTGGAAACAGTGTCAGACTTTATTTTTGGGGGCTCCAAAATTACTGCAGATGGTGACTGTAGTCATGAAATTAAAAGATGCTTACTCCTTGGAAGGAAAGTTATGACCAACCTAGATAGTATATTGAAAAGCAGAGACATTACTTTGCCGACTAAGGTCCGTCTAGTCAAGGCTATGGTTTTTCCTGTGGTCATGTATGGATGTGAGAGTTGGACTGTGAAGAAGGCTGAGTGCCAAAGAATTGATGCTTTTGAACTGTGGTGTTGGAGAAGACTCTTGAGAGTCCCTTGGACTGCAAGGAGAGCCAACCAGTCCATTCTGAAGGAGATTAGTCCTGGGTGTTCTTTGGAAGGAATGATGCTAAAGCTGAAACTTCAGTACTTTGGCCACCTCATGTGAAGAGTTGACTCATTGGAAAAGACTCTGATGCTGGGAGGGATTGGGGGCAGGAGGAGAAGGGGACAACCGAGGATGAGATGGCTGGATGGCATCACTGACTCGGTGGATGTGAGTCTGAGTGAACTCTGGGAGTTGGTGATGGACAGGGAGGCCTGGCGTGCTGCGATTCATGAGGTCGCAAAGAGTCGGACACGACTGAGCGACTGAACTGCACTGTGTGTAGAACCCCATACAGAGTGCAGGTTGGATAGACAAGACTTGCTCACAAGTCAGTGACTCATGAGATGGGTGGCTTGGGGCTTGGGTGAGGGCTGGCTTTGCACGGGCTAGATTTGCATCCCAGCTGGTTGGCCTCACCAGGCAGAGCACCTGAGCCCGGTGACGGAATCCGTTTCCTCACCTGCAGAATGAAATGACTCCTGCCTCCTCCTAGTGTTCACGTGAGGCTCCAGTGACAAGGCATTATGCCAGGCACTGAGCACAGTTCCTGGTTTATACGGGACTCTGATATTGTTACCAGTGGGTGGAGTATGCCAAGGTCTAGCATGGGTGGTAGATACAGTGGGTATGGCTGGTTTAGGAGGGCTCGCTGGAGGAAGTAGGTCAATGCTGAAGGCAAAAGGAGTGGCGCAACAAACTTATTCAATTGACTTCAGAAAGAAAGATTACAGTCCCTTGAGAGTTGCAGTGCCTGCATGATTTAATGAGACCTCTGTCCTCAGCCTAAGTGAACATGGGAAACTTGACTAAATAGAGCAGTTTAATTAAGCTATATATTAAAATATATTCCATATATTACTCCACAGTCTATATCACAAGAGCACAGAGCCCACGTTTAGAAATTAGTCCAACTATTGAGGAAAGTTTATTTCACGGTTTAAGAGAAAGAAACTTAAACAGGAAAAAAGTAGTGACTGTAAATCATAGTAGTAAAATGAAGATTTTTTTTTGACTCACAAAAAATTATTTTTGAACATTTTCTTAATTGTGTTTTGAAACTAGAATCTTAAAAAAAAATTGTTAGAGGGTCATCTTTTCTGCTTTACAGCTGAACCCTGTACAGCTGAACCCAACCTGCTACATTCAGTGTAATTTCCCTTTGTTGTTGCTTAGTCACTAAGTCATATCCAGCTGTTTTTGTGACCCTGTGGATTGTAGCCTGCCAGGCTCCGTCATCCTTGGGACTTCCCAGGCAAGATCACTGGAGTGGGTTACTATTTCCTTCTCCAGGGGATCTCCCCCACCCAGGGGTCAAACCCACGTCTCCTACGTTGGCAGGCGGGTTCTTGACTACTGAGAAAACAGGGAAGCCCGTAATTTCCCTAGTGAAGGCCAATTAGGAGGAGGGACAGTTTGAGTTAGTGAAAAATATACATTACAAGCTTTGGGGGTCGAGGCGTGGGCAACACGCCTTTATTGAGATATAAGTCATACACCATATGATTTACAGACTATTTTTTATTGAGATATAACTGACGTATAACATATTAGTTTCAACTATACAACATAATGATTAAATATTTGTATATACTGCTAAATGATCACAATAAATCTAGCTAACATACACCACCATACATTGTTACACATTTCTTCACTCTCTTAACCACTTTCAGATATATAATACAGTATTATTATCTATATCAGTATGCTCTAAGTACTTCTCCATGACTTATTTATAACTGGAAGTTTGTACCTTTTGACCACCTTTCACCCTCCCCTCCACCACCTCTGGTGGCCACCAATCTCTTGTCTGTATTTATGAATTTGATATTTGTTTGTTTTCTAGATTCTGCATGTAATGAAAGCATATGGTGTATTTGTGTTTCTCTGTCTGACCTACTTCACTTACCATAAAGCCCTCAAGGTTCATTTGTGCTGCCACAGATAGCAAGAGTTCCTTCTGTTTTAAGGCTGAATAATATCCCATTGTATAATAATACCTTGTCTTCTTTATCCCTTCATCTGTCAGTGGCCACTTGCGTTGTTTCCATGTCTTGACTTCTGTGAATTGTGCTGCAGTGAACACAGGGTTGCATATGTCTTCTGGAGTTAGTATTTTTGTTTCCTTCGGGTAAAGACCCAGAATTGGAATTGCTGGATCCTATGGTAGTTCTAGACATCCCTGGTGGCTCAGACGGTAAAAAAAAAAAAAAACACCACGTGCAACGCAGGAGACCCAGATTTGATCTCTGTGTCAGGAAAATCCCCTGAAGAAGGGAGGAATATCTACCCACTCCAGTATTCTTGTCTGGAGAATCCCATAGACAGAGGAGCCTGGTGGGCTACAGTCCATAGGGTTGAAAAGAATCAGACATGACTGAGCGACTAAGCATGTGGTAGTTCTATTTTTAATTTTCTAAGGAACCTCTGTACCGTTTTCCATAGTAGCTACACCAGTTTACATTCCCACTAACTGTTTTAAAAATAAGATTAGGTGGGACTTCCTAGTGGTCCAGTGGTTAAGACTCCGTACTTCCACTGCAGGAGGCCCAGGTTTGATCCCTGGTTGGGGAAACAAGATCCTGCATGCCGCGTGGTACAGCCAAAAAAAAATTTTTTTTAATTAAAAAAGTAAGAGTAAGTAAGGGAACTAACATTTAATGAGACTTGTATATTGTGCATAAGTCACTTCATCCTCATAACAGCTTTAAAAATAGTCGTCATCAGCTCTATTTACAGGTAAGGAAACTAAAGCTGAGGGAAGTTAATGAGATCATTTGGATAATGAACAGTCCCGTGCTGAGCCATGCTCTCAGTTTCCTGGGACTGGTACCTGTGCGCTGGTACCACCTGATGGTGGTAGAGGAAGTTTATTAGAGTTTGCTTCTAGTGGTTTCTATCTTCTCAGAGTAGTAGGAACCAAGATCATCCACGAGCAGAGAGAGAGGGCGAGGGAGGGCATGTGGAGAGTTGGAAGAGAAAGGGCAAGGGGTGGAACGGCATCCAGAGAAGAGGCCAGGAGGAGACTGAGGGAATACGGTGCCTGCCGATGCGTGGGACCCAAGGGGGCCCCTTGGCAGTGTGGCTGTATTTCTCTCGGGCCCATCCAGCTGCCCAGTGCACATGCAGGCTCAGGGGCGAGACAGATTTATCCAGACTTATTGTGATCTTGCCAAGTGAGTGCAAAGAAGTGATAGAGGGGCACTGGAATTGAGGATGAGGGACTTCCCTGGCAGCCCAGCAGTTAAGACTCTGTGCTTCCACTGCAGGGGGCACGGGCGCCACCCCTGATCAGAAAACTTAAGATCCTGCACTCGGTGTGGCTAAAGAAAAAAAATTAAAAAGTTGAGGTTGAAAGTGAGAGAGAGATTCTGTCTCCTGAGCAGTGCAGAGGTTAATCCTCTTATTGTTTATGGCCAGCCCTCCCCATCTGCAGGGTCTCTGCGTCCTCCAGTTCGGCACCGGCAGATTCTCTGATACTGCAGTGCCTGCGTGCATGCTCAGTCACTTCAGGCATGTCTGACTCTTTGTACCCCATGGACTGTAGGCCCACCAGGCTTCTCTGTCCATGGGATTCTCCAGGCAAGAATCCTGGAGTGGAGATGCCCTCCTCCAGGGGATCTTCCCCACCCAGGATCGAACCCATGTCTCTTAGGTCCCCTGCATTGCCAGGTGGGTTCTTTACCACTGAGCCACCTAGGGAGCCTAGTACTGTAGTACTTACTGTTGAAAAATATCCATGTGTAAATGGACCTGTCAGTTCAAACCTGAGTTGTTCAAGGGTCAACTGTGTCATGACTGACCACAGAATTTAAGTTGGACCCAGAAGGAAAGATAGACATTGTAAGGCGAAAGGACAGAGGAGAGACGGTAGGAGCAACAGATTGTAGGTCCTGAGGGGACTGAGGGACTCCAGCCATGGTGGTGGAGGAGAGTAAGCTGGCAGGAAGGAGGCCCGGTCCTGCTGTGGGTTGTGTGTGGTTGTGGTTACAGCAGAGACCAGACCAGGCCCCGGGGAGGGAGGGGTGAAGGTGAGGTGCTCAGAGAACTCAGAGGCCAGGGTGTCAGAAGGGTATCTGAAAGGCCAGAGAAGACAGATTGCGTTATCCATAGGAAACGTGTATTAGCTAACTGGGCACAAAGTTGAGCTAAATATTAAACAGAGTAAGATGACTGCTCTCTGGAAGCCTGTGTTTAATTAGGGGACAAAGGACTGTTGAGTTGTGTTTGCTTTCCACAACACATGGAAACAAAACTGAGTGAATGACATGAATTCCTCATCAGTTCAGTTTAGTTGCTCAGTTGTGTCTGATTCTTTGCAACTCATGGACTGCAGCACACCAGGCTTCCCTGTCCATCACCAACTCCTGGAGGTTGCTCAAACTCATGTCCATCGAGTTGATGATGCCATCTAACCCTCTCATCCTCTGTTGTCCCCTGAGGAAGTCACATTCATCTGAGAGTAAAAATAATCATTAGTCTGTAATATGTACACACTCTTCACACTTGTGGTTCCATCCCAGTTCTGCTCTCAGGAACTGTGACATAAGACACACGCTTGGGCACTTACATGCCCGGCCATAAATACAATCAGGAGAGAAGGGAGCAGAGCAGTCACGTGACTCCTCAGCTCACAGCAGCTGCTGACCCTCTGCTTGGCCGCCCAGGTGGAGACAGGTCGAAGCCCCCTCCTGGCCACAGTGAGCTCTGGGCAGCAGGGGGCCCGGGGCAGCAGTGGGCTCTGGGCTGTCACAGGGCTACTTGCCCCATTTGAGTAGTTGCTCACCAGGAGGCAATTGTGTGTGTTCTCAGACTGTTTAGGCCAGTGTACTTGTTGTTATAATGATGTACATTCATGAAAGTGTCACATACATGAATGAAATATGAATGGGGGAAAGGAATTGTATGTCTATGCTCTGAGCTAAATGTTTTCAAAAGATTCAGGAAAGACAAATTGCTCTACGTATTTTTTCTGTCTTAAGAGATGGAGAAAGGCAGCTGTAAGTCTAGAATATTCTGTCCTGATTTATTAGTCTATTAGTTCTTGCTCTTTAAAGAATGGAAACTATAAGTGATAGATCCATTTGGTTGTAATTTTCTAAAGAACTCCAGTCAGCTAAGCTATTGAAAAAACAAAAACAAACCCAGAACACCAAGGTCCTGCATCAGAAGTTAGTGAATTAATGTACATGTATTTGCATTAAAATGTTTTATGTATATATGTAACATCTTTAGTGATTTCCTCCTTTAACTCATTTTTACTGACGTAGTAACTGCCACTTTTTTTTTTCTTATTTCATTTTGCATATAAGTTGTTATCACTCCATTTCAACACAATAATGTCCCCTTCTCCCTTAGAAAGTGTTAGTCACTCAATCGTGTCTGACTGTTTGTGACCCCGTGGACTGTAGTCCACCAGGCTCCTCTATCCATGGGATTCTCCAAGCGGGAATACTGGAGTGGGGAGCCTATCCCTTCTCCAGGGGATCTTCCTGACCCAGGGACTGGGTCTCCTGCATTGCAGGCGGATTCTTTACTGTCTGAACCACCAGGGAAGCATGTCTCCCTTATGTCAGTTATAAATAAAGCTACTACTTACATGTATCTTTTATGGCATACTGTCTTATACATGGAGAATATTGTTGAGATATAAACTATTGTGGGCTTGGATGGCTGTTTCTTACATGAGGTCTGAACTGCCCCCTTTTCACGTTTCAGCCATGGCCATTGGGCGCCCGGCAGCAGCCTGCCTGAGGCCGGGAGACGTGCATGCCGGCAGCAGGGCCATGTTGTGATGCCCAAGCTGCAACTGAGGCAACGGTTGGGAAAAAAGAGGCAAAGTGCAACTGATGAGTCTCCTTCAATAGCTTTCTAGTGTCCTGAGTTACTCCGAGAGTCTGTTCAGAGAAAACCATGCCCAGATGGGTGTTCCTGTACTTTCTAACTGGTTACAGTTTAAAAGGGTAAAAAAGGATGAAACTATATTACTTCACTTGGTTAAACAATAAAAATCTGTGTGTAGGCTAGTTACTTTACTTGATTGCTCCATCTTTGTTGTTGAGTTGCTCAGTCGTGTCTGACTCTTTGTGACCCCATGGACTGCAGCACGCCAGGCTTCCTGTCCTTCACCATCTCCTGTAGCTTGCTCAAACTCACATCCATTGAATCGGGGATGCGATCCAACTATCTTGTTCTCTGTTGTCCCCTTCTCCTCCTGCCTTCAATCTTTCCCAGCATTCGGGTCTTTTCTAATGAGTCAGCTCTTCACATCAGCTGGCCAAAGTATTGAAGCTTTAGAGTCAGCATTAGTCCATCTAATTTGCTCTCAAAAGAACTTCAGGGCAGTGCAGCAATAAAGAAGACATATTCTAGAGATGAATATATTTGGATTTGACTTTTAACACTGGACCACTTGGTAGCTGTGTAACTTTGGAAACATGTAAACTTGCTAAATCTTAGTGTCTTCATTTTTAGAATGAGGATAATGATAGTACCCATGTCAAAGGGTGGTTGTGAGGATTCAGAGACAGTCCATTTGAAAGGTTAGCACAGGGGCTTCCCTGGTGGTCTGATGGTTATGAATCTGCCTGCCAGTGCAGGGAACCCAGATTCGATCCCCCGTCCAGGAATATCCCACCTGCCGCGGAGCAGCTGAGCCCGTGCTCTAGAGCCCACAAGCTGCAACTGCCGAAGCCCATGTGCCTAGAGCCGGTGCTTTGCAACAAGAGAAGCCTCCGCAGTGAGAAGCCCGCACACTGCAAGGACGAGTAGCCCCTGCTCACCGCAACTGGAGAAAGCCTGTGCAGCAGCAAAGACCCAGGCACCAAAAATAAATCAATCAAAAAAATAACAAAGTTTAGCATAGTACCAGCCAGGTACATAGTAGGCATTCAACATGGTGGATGTTGTTATATACGTACCATGCTCCCTAATAGTATATTGTTAATGGGCCTATAAGAAAGGTGCCCTACAGATTTTTTTTTCATTTTGAATTTAGGTTAAGTGATCATTTCTATAGAGTGTGAAAGTTGCTCAGTCATGTCTGACTCGTTGCGACCCCATGGACTATACAGTCCATGGAATTCTCCAGGCCAGAATACTGGAGTGGGTAGCCTTTCCCTTCTCCAGGGGATCTTCCCAACCCAGGGATTGAACCCGCATTGCAGGTGGATTCTTGACCAGCTGAGCCACAAGGGAAGTCCTGTGGCTGCTTGTCAGAAGTGTGCGTGGTTCCCATCTTTCTGGGGGGAAATCAGACACGATGCTCGCTATGACTCATTACAGCTCAGTGTTGTCCTCGCTGAGCACTGCCTGTGGTTTTGTGACTGTATAGAGTGGCTGACGTTGCCTACATCAGCCTGTCTCCTCAGAAACGCCTGTGTCTTTACTGTTGGACTACTTTTCACTTCATAAAGCTTTGTCGTACTGTTGACAGAAAGGAGGAGGATATTTTAAAAGGTTCCTTTCTTTAAGGAGCAGTGGTGAGAAAGGCCCAACAGGCTTTTATCTCCGGCTCCTTGGTCGGGAACACTGTGGTGATTAGATGGTGGTGGAAAGCCTTCGCTCATGTACAGATGTCGCCATAGTAAACGCTGAGATCGTCACAGCCTGACCGTTAGCCCCGCGGGAGCCCCTGAGACCTTCAGAAGATGAGGGTCAATCACTTTGAGCTTGCTTAGCTCCAAAAACTACTTCTTGACGTTGTTATCTCACAGTTGAGAGGGCTTCATCCCTGATCTGGATTTGCTCAGTCTACCTTTTGTGTAAAACAGAATATATTCATTGTGCCAAATGTGGTGAATGAAGGGATTAGGGAGTTGGCAGGAGGCTAAAATAGGAAGAAAACACCAAATTCAAGACCATGGTTGGAAATGATCTAACAAGATTTGTAGAGGAGGTAGCATTCCTAGAAGAGAAGTGACCATGGTTGCTGAGAAGAGAATGATTTCAGGCTGGAAACGTTTCCTGAGAGGCAGCAGTGGACGACTAAGTGAAGCGGGTCGTGTAGGCTTGACTGGAAATGGCAGACAGGGATGATAGTTGAACACACACCGACCATAACTGCGTACCTGGTGCTAAAGGTAGAAAAACAAGCAAGATTTAGTCCAAGATCTCCGTACTTAATAGGATAGACAAGAATTATCTGCTACTGATAACATAGTATGCTCTGTATTTTACTAAGAGCATGTCCAGAGTCCTTTGGACAGGCAGAGAACGGAATGGTTAGTTATGTACCAATAGAAGGGTTCATAGGAAGGCTAAAGCAGAAAAGTGGTAGAGTCTGGAAGAGTAGGGCCTGCTCTGGAGAAGGAAATGGCAACCCCCTCCAGTGTTCTTGCCTGGAGAATCCCAGGGACGGGGGAGTCTGGTGGGCCGCTGTCTGTGGGGTCACACAGAGTCAGACACGACGGAAGCGACTTAGCAGCAGCAGCAGCAGCAGAAATGGTGTGAACATTGAGGGAGGCTGGGTGCACTTGTTATGTTGGGTATTCGAAGGTTGTATGGGACAGGAGTGGGCAGTGAGATATGGTGAAAATAAGTGTGCATAAAACACATAGCCCCTGTTTGATTACAAGAAAGGATAGTGTAGCTGTTGTTCAGTTCAGGTTTGGAGAGGAGAACACTGCAAATTTAAGAGATCCGTGGTGGCTTTTCTGCTCTCGTGGTGTGGGCTGCTGGCTGAGCAGCGACTGAGAATAGAGAGAAAGGGTGATGGGAGGGGTTGATGCTGCAAGGGTTTGACAGCATTTGGAGGGGAGTAGTGAGGAAGAGAAACGGGATGAAAAGATCCCATTTTTTAGCTCACGTTTCTGGGTGGATATTATTACCAAAACCCAATTTTGGATTACAGAGAGGAAACAAGAATTGAAGCAGAGAAGGGAGAAAGAGAATGTGCTGTTTCTGAGTTTGAAAGTTTTGAGGGACATCCGAATAGAGATATCTAGGAAGCAGCTGGATCAAAATATGGATCAAAAATTGAATTGTGTGTGTGTATATGTGTATTTATTTAAGAGTCATCAGCATGTAGAAACATGGAAATAGCCTTCAGAGAGAGCATTTAGAGCCAGGAGATGGCCCAGGACTGTATCTTAGAGAACAGCCACCACGTTCAGTTTGGGAAGAAATGTTCTCATTGTGTGTGCATATGTTCTGAAGTCAGTACAAAACAAACAAAAGTATTCTAGTATACTCCCAAATCTTGTAATCAATGCACTTATTCATGCACTTTGGGGATTACATCTAACATGGTCATAATAAATTTACATAGTTGCCAAGGAGGGGGAAGTCATAGTAAATTGTCATGGTTTCATTCTGTATTCTTTGTTCCACTTCTCTAGTAACAAAGATGATAGAGTTGACCATATTAGCGATGTGTGATTTTTTAAACAGCCTTTTTTGCCCTTAAAAAATTCTGCTTTAAAGCATCTGTTTTAAAAAATGCCTTGATAAATGTAAAGAAACTTAAATCATATCAAGCATTTTTTCTGACCACAAGATTAGAAATCAACTACAAGAAAAAGCTACAAAAAACAAACATGTGAAGGCTAAACAATATGCTACTAAACAACCAATGGATCACTGAAGAAGTCAGAGAAAAGTAATAAGAACCCAGAGATAAGTGAAAATGAAAATAGCGATCCAAAACCTACGGAATATAACAAAAGCAGCTTTAAGAGAGAAATGCATAGTGATGCAAGCTTACAGGAAACAGAAAGTCTCAGATAGCAACCTTACGCCTAGAGAAAGTAGAACGAACAAAACCCAAAGTTAGTAGAAGGAAATAAATCATAAGGGTCAGAGAGGAAATAAAGTGAAAGTCGATCAGTCGTGTCTGACTCTTTATGACCTTATGGGCTATACAGTCCATGGAATTTTCTAAGTCAGAATATGGAGTGGGTAGCCTTTCCCTTCTCCAGAGGATCTGCCTAACCCAGGGATCAAACCCAGGTCTCTCCCGCATTGCAGGCAGATTCTTTACCAGCTGAGCCACATAGGAAGCCCAATAAATGAAATAGAGGCTAAAAAACAATAGAAAAGATGAATGAAATCTGGTTCTTTGAAAAGATAAACAAAATTGATAAACCTTTAGCTAGACTCACCAAGAAAAAAAGGAAGTGAGTTCAAACCAATAAAATCAGAAGTGACAAAGGAGAAGGTACAACTGATACCACAGAAATAAGAAGCTCATAAGAGACTAGTGTGAGCAACTGTATGCCAACAGAAGTGGGCAACCTGAAAGAAATGGACCAATTCTTAGAAAGGCACAATCTCCCAAGACTAAACCGGAAAGAAATAGAAAATATAAACAAATCAATTACCAGTACTAAAATTGAATCAGTAAAAACTCCCAACAAACAAAAGTGTGGGACCAGGTAACTTTATAGGTGAATTCTAACAAACATTTAGAGAAGAGTTAACACCTATCCTGAAACTATTTCAGAAACTGCAGAGGAAGGAACACTTCTGAACTCATTCTATGTGTCTACCACCATCACCCAGATACCGAAACCAGACAAAGATACCACACACAAAAACTTACAGTTTTTGTGTAAATTATCAATGATGAACATGGGAGCAAAAATCCTCAACAAAATACTAGCAAACTGACTCCAGCAATATATTAAAAGGTTCAGACACCGTGATCAAGTGGGATTTATCCCAAGGATGCAAAGATTTTTCAGTATCCGCAGATAATCATATCTACCACATTCACCAACTGAAGAATAAAAATCACATGAGTGTCTCATATACAGAAAAAGCTTTTGATAAAATTCAGCATCCATTTATGGGTTAAAAAAAAACTCTTCTGAAAGTAGGCATACAAAAAAGTTGAAAAGTGAAGCAAATTCCCTAGCAGTCTAATGGTTAGGACTCTGCAGTTCCATTTCAAGGGGGCACAGGTTTGATCCCGGTCAAGACATGTGGGATCCACCCCCCACATGCCACAGCACAACCAAAAAAAAGGGAGGGTGTTGAAAGTGGGCATAGAGAGACCATACCTCAGCATAATAAAGGCCATATATGACAACTCCCCCACCTAACATTATAGTCAACAGTGAAAGGCTGAAAGCATGTCCTCTGAGATCAGGAATAAGACAAAAATGCCTAGTCTTGCCATTTTTATTCAACACAGTTTTGGAAGTCCTAGCCACAGAAATCAAAGAAGAAAAATAAAATGGAATTCAAATAGGAAAATAAGTAAAACTGTTATTATTTGCAGATGACATGATGCTATAGATAGAAAATCCTAAAGATGCTACTAGAAAACTACTAGAGCTCATCAATGAATTCAGTAAAGTTGCTGGATACAAAGTTAATATACAGACATAGGTTGCATTTCTATACTCTAGCAACAGAGTATCAGAAAGAGAAATTAAGGAAATAGTACCACTAACCATTGCATTAAAAAGAATAAAAGACCCAGGAATAGACCTGCTCTGGGAGCTGATGATGGACAGGGAGGCCTGGCGTGCTGTGATTCATGGGGTCGCAAAGAGTCAGACATGACTGAGTGACTGAACTGAACTGAACTGAAGGAGGGAGAAGACCTGTATTCTGAAAACTGTAAGATGCTGATGAAAGAAATCACACAGCAAAAATGGAAAGCTATACCATGTTCTTGGTTGGAAGAATCAGTATGGTTAAAATGAGTATGCTACCCAAGGCAATCTGTAGGTGCAGTGCAATTCCTGTCAAATTGCCAATGGCATTTTTCACAGAACTCGGACAAAAAGAATTAAATTTGTATAGAGACACAGAAGACCCAGAATAACCAAGACAATCTTGCGAAAGAAGAATGAAACTGGAGGAATCATACACCCTTACTTCAGACTATACTACAAATTTACAGTAATCAAAACAGTAGGGCACAAAAACATCAATGGAATGGGGTAGAAAGCCCAGAAATAAACCCACGCACTTATGGTCAATTATCTATGACCAAGGAGGCAAGAATATATAATGGAGAAAAGACAGTCTCTTCAGGAAATGGTGCTGGAAAACTAGACAGCTTCATGTAAAAGAATGAAATCAGAGTTTTCTAATACCATATACAAAAATAACTCAAGATGGGTTAAAGAACTAAATTTAAGACTGAAAACTATAAAACTCCTAGAGGAAAACATAGGCAGAACACACTTAGACATAAATTGCACCAATACTTTTTTGGAACCATCTTCTGGAGTAATGGAAAATAAAAACAAACAAATGGGACCTAATTAAACTTTTAAAAGCTTCTGCACAGCAAAGGAAACCATAAACAAAATGAAAAGACAACCTACAGACTGGAGAAAATATTTGCAAATGATGCTACAGACAGGGGATTAATTTCTAAAATATACAAACAGCTCATATAGCTTAATATCAAAAAAGCAACCCAATGAAAAAATGGGTGTAAGACCTAAACAGACATTTCTCTAAAGACCTACAGATGGCCAACAGGTATATGGAGAGATGTTCATATTGCTAATCATTAGAGAAACGCAAATCAGAACAACGAGGTATCACCTCACACCAGTCAGGATGGACATCATTAAAGAGTCTACAAATAATACCTGCTGGAGAGGGTGTGGAGAAAAGAGAAGTCTCTTAACACTGTTGCTGAGAAGGTAAATTGTTATAGCCAGTATGGAAAACAGTATTGCAGTTCCTTAAAAAAACCTAACCATGTGATCCTGCAGTCCCACTCCTGGGCATATATCTGAAGAAAATCATAAATAAAAGATACATTCACCCTAATATTCACTGTAGCATTGTTGACACTAGCCAAAACATGGAAGCAACCCAAGTGCCCTTCAACAGATGAGTGGATAAAGATGTGATATATATGTGTATAATGCTTGTGTATGTATATACATATACATACACACAATGGAATACTACTCAACCATAAAAAAGCATGAAATAATGCTATTTTCAGCAATATGGATGGACCTAGGCATTATCACACTAAATGAGTTAGAGAAAGACGTATCATCTGATATCACTTATATGTAGAGTCTAAGAAAAATGATACAGAAGAACCTATATGCAAAACAGAAATAGACTCACAGATGAAGAAAACAAACTTTTCGTTCCCAGAGGCAAAAGCTGGGAGGGAGAGGATAAATTAGGAATTTGGGTTTAACATGTAAATATGTAAAATAGATAAACAACAAGGACCTGCTGTATAGCACTGGGAACTAAATTCAGTATTCTGTAATAAACTATTAAAAAAAGAATATGTAATATGTATAACTGAATCCCTTTGCTGTACACTTGAAACTAACACAACATTATAAATTAACTATACTTCAGTTTTTAAAAATTCTGCTTTAAACTTGTCTTCACGTGTCATTGTGCTAGGTTTTTGGATTTTACTGACTAAATGAAATCTGATTGCTTCAAGGAAACTAGTCATTTTGATCATCATGTTAAGTTTTTCTCTTTAAAAATGATCATGCTATTAACGTTATGTCACTTAAACTGTTCTTTCCTTCCCTAGGAGCTGATGCAACAGAATGGGATTGGTTATGTTTTAAATGCCAGCAACACCTGCCCCAAGCCTGACTTTATCCCCGAATCTCATTTCCTGCGAGTGCCTGTGAATGATAGCTTTTGTGAGAAAATTTTGCCGTGGCTGGACAAATCAGTGGATTTTATTGGTGAGTAGCTCAAGTGATATTACAAATCCCTTGGGTTATAGTCTCGTGTGTGAGTATACCCCTCCCTCCCCTTTTCTCTCATTAGAGAAAAGGAACCTACTTCACAGATTTTTCAAAAGTCTGAAAACAAGCATGATGCTGCTTATCTCATTCAGGGGCCAGGTGACGTGTGTGCGCCATGCTGTCCCTAAGGGATTGGCCTTGTGACAGCTTAGCTAACTCAAACATTCCCAGGGTTAAGCCTGATGGGATCTGTGATTACAGATTTGCGAGTGTTTGAAAATGGGTTAAACTTTCTGGGATTAAACTTGCCACCCACTTCATCAGATCCTATAAAGACTTTTGGAAATTCTGGTGGCATTCCTTAGCCTGTTTCTGCCTTGCTGCTGTGCTTTCCCCAGAGAACAGCCAAGTCCTGTGGAAACTAATCCCATTACATTTAAAGTTTTTATGTCACAAGATTCCTAAGCCTCCATCTGTGTGCCAGCAATTTCAAGTATTAATAGTATTGGGTCTAATGAAATTCCAACACACACACTCACATTCGTGTGACCGTTCCTTGGTGATGACTGTGACAAGGTCTGGTCTGGATGGTACTTTGTTCTGCTCACTGGGCCCGTCAGCCCTGGAGCCTCCTCAACTCCCAGCTTCTGGCACTGCTATGACATTTTTGGTGCCTTGATATCAGGTCTGCTGGTAGGAAATCAGTGACGTTTACTTGAAATGTGGTTTTGGTGGAAAAGGGCTAAACCAACGAGATGGGCTCGTGGCTCCTGGGCAGCATGACCGGGGTGACTCTTGATGTCCATGTGAGGAGTTTGCCTTGGTTTTCCCTCTAGTCATGAGCTGGAGCACCCTCATCCATAATTAAATATACTCTTGAATTGGTTACTGAAAGTTGTTTTTTTTTTTTAAAAAGAACTGATTCCTTTTAAACAATGTAACTATGTAAATGAAGCCCCTCACTCTGTCCTTTCATCTGTGAGAGGAACTTTCTAGACAGTGCTTTTGGAACTTTGGGTAATTCTGAAACAGATCCCCCTTTTCTCAAGACTTCAGATTGCCAAGACTTCTCCTCTTTAATAGGCATGCATCCTGTGAAATACCAGAAGGTAAACGGCTTAGATAATCTGCATGAAGATCATCACAAACAAAACTCCCGTAATTAATTTTTCCTGCCATTCTAGGAAGTATTCAGCATATCATTCAGTGTTTGCCTCTTTGAAAGATGACAGTTATAGTTAATGTTCCCAGTAAATATCACATTGATCTGGAGATAATTGGCTCTGATTTCAGCTAAAAGTACGGTTTCAGAGTCTAAATTCAGAAGAAAACCTGATTCTGTTAAGTCTTGACGTGTCTAAGCTTTAGGAGGGTTGGTAGGAAAGAGAGGACTTTGCCTCCAGCTTACTTTTCCTCGACTTCATGGGAGCTATTGGCCGCTTTTAATTCATACAAAAGGAACTTTACTATGTTGCAAGTTGGTGAGATACATACCCAAATATATATTGTAATTGTATATCTGAAGATATTTTTACTTACCATTAGTTTACTTGCTTGGCCCTATTTACTGTTTAGGGTCACTACCCTTTTCCCACCCAGACTATCCAGGGCAGTACCTCCAGCCCACTGTGGAATTCGGCCTGTGTTCACTAGAGGTGCTCGTCTCCTCCAGGCCCTTTAAGCCTTGGCTAGTCATGGCAGAGAATATAAAGATGTACCCTCGTACCGGGACTTACTAACTTACAGGCTCGTACTTTATATTATTCAGATTAAATTTCAGTTAAGTTCCTGGGTTTGTTGGAAAGGCTCAGGTTTGAGTGTTGCCTTTGCTTTTAGGAGAGGGAGGCAGAGGTGAGCGCAATTGCCTGTCTGTGCTTGGGACCCCGACCAGGCCCCCAGCCCAGCTGGCTGTTGGTACAGACTCCTGCCCCGCTTCACCCACAGCAAACTCAGGGCTTTTGTAGGCAATACAGGGAGGTAATTAAGAGGATATACTTTGGAGCCAGATTGTATTTGAATCCTGCCTCCCTTGGTTATCAGTTAAGTGATTCTGGGTGAGTTACTGAAAATTCTCTGTTCCTTAGTCTGCTGATCTGATGACTGAAGACAATGTATTTATCTTATAAGGTATATTGTATACCTGTATATACCTAATAAGGATATTGAATGGATTAAAATAGATAATACATATGAACACTTTGCACGGTGCCCGACTTGTAGCTGGCTCTTAAATAGTAGCTGAATTAAAAAATTATCTGAGAAGCCTTTTTTTTTTCCTTAGAGGTGTACTCTGTCACCTCAGTTATTACTTCCTCCATTTTCACCTTTGTAACTTCTCCCCTTCATCCATTTCATTTGCTGTCTTTTTTTAATTATTCATTTTTCAATTGAAGAATAATTCCTTTACAGAATTGTGTAGGTTTCTGCCAGATATCAACATGAATCAGACATAGGTATATATATATATGTCCCCTCCCTCTTGAACTTCCCCCCACCTCCTCTTTTTTAACCTAGAATTGATAAAAGAAAAAAATAGGCAAAATTGAAATATATATATCTTTTTGTCCTTGGATTGTTGTAGTGGCAACCTGCTTGTGTTTTAATTTCCAGTTTTCCCCATCCATGCCTTCTTGTTGCCCCTATTCAGCACCTGCAGAGGCCACTTAAGTGTCTCGGGTCCTTGGCCTGAGTTTCCCAGCCTCTCCAGAGGCTGCTCCCCACCTCTAAACCTCCTCTTCAGTGCCTTCCCACCCAGCACGCACCAGGCAGGCCTCTTTTCTGAGCAGGGGTCCAGCCCCTCTGTGGGTCTTCGTTGCATGTTCCCCTTCTCTCCTCCAGGTCAATGGGCATTCCTTCCTTTGCCTTAAGAGACTCAGTTTAGCACACAGTTCTGACAAGAAATGTATTCTAATGAGCTCCACTTCAGTATAATCACTTTTTAATTAGATTTTTAAAATACACCATCCAAACAGTTGTAATTATAAAAGCAGTATAAGTACCACACAGACAATTTGAAAAACAGAGAAAAGGAAACCTATACCCTCAACATCCTAATGCATCTGTTATCATCATCGCTTTATTTCCTTCTGGCCTTTTTCAATTTTTTATAAAGATTACCTTTTAAAATATGTATCGGCCAGCCAGCCTGTGTATACAGGGTTTATACCGTGTGCTCAGTGTTCAGGACTTTGGGAGAGTGTTAGAAGCAAAACCCTTCTCAGCCCTTCGAGTCTAGTTCTGAGATAATTATTAAAAATCAGAGAATACTGTCAAC
This sequence comes from Aepyceros melampus, assembly GCA_006408695.1. NCBI lineage: Eukaryota > Metazoa > Chordata > Mammalia > Artiodactyla > Bovidae > Aepyceros > Aepyceros melampus. The sequence goes on from SJXQ01005248.1 coordinate 85,000, forward strand.
ATTAAAAAAATATTAAAAATATTTCAAGCCAGCCTATTTCCAGTAAGAATTTGAAGCAGCTTACAGGAAGAGGTTGGGATCAGAAGGTAACACACGTTCACCCGTATTACCATTAAAATGGGAGAAGATCAAGAACCAAGTAATACGTGGCTAGCAAAGGTAGAGTAAAATCCGAATCTCAGTTCCCTACTGAAATTGAGTGAAAACCTTGGCTTTGAGCTTCTCAGTAGCCAAGGTTAAAAAGGAAGTACTAAGAGCAGTCTAGGCTAAATACTGCCTGGTAAAGAGGAGGAAGAGAGCTGCGGAGGCCCAGGACGTCGTGGACTCTGTGGACATGAGTTTATATGCCATTATGTTGTATAGTGTGTCCTTATTTCTTTGTTTCTTTGTTGTCTTGTATCCCTTTGTTATTGTTTTATTGTGTTTGATTTCTCTATTTAAAGGGAAGCTGCTTGATTGTTCATGTATTACCTCAAAGCCCTTCAGTGTTCTGTACATAACAAATAATACATCATGTATGTTAGATGTTTGTAATGTGTGTAACAGAGGTGGTGAGACTGGAGTAGCCTTGTATTATTCAACTGCCAGAGCAGAGTCCCTGGGATACCTGTTAATTACAAGAATATTAACATAAGGCTTGATAAACTTTTGATAGTTAATCAGTGAAAACAGGAATGAACAGAGAAGTTGATGGCAGCAGGTAAGCACACAGGAAAACCGTTCAGAACTGAGGCAGTCATAGTTCCAACTGAAATGGTGGTTGTTTCCAGGCTCTGGGGTGACTTCATCCTTACCCACGAGAAAGCTTTTAAAGCTCATCTACAGTGAGAGGTGGCAGGACTGTGTGATTGAATTTACTTGGTTCTTGGTTCTCACAGAGTCCTACCATGTTATGGGCAATTAGCATGACGCAGTGTGACCGTATGATCTCAGGGAAGAGGTCAAAGTTCCCTTGGTCCTCATTAAAGTGACCTACTAAACCTGATTCACGGTGCACACATGGTTTCTCCTTGAGTTCAGCAAATAAAGTTCAGGAGCCACTTTGTCGTAGCAAAGTCTCCTGGAGAAAAGTGGGGAGACTTTTTCTATGAGGAAGATGGGTTCTGAGCTGGCGTTTAAAGTTCTCGATGTGGCATCTTTTTACATGTGATGGAGTCTCACTGTGACTAGGTCTCTCCCTTCCCCACCGCCCTGCTTTTTACACAGTAATATGTATCACATATGTTTAAAATGAAAAAGTGCTTTTAAAATCATAATGTCATACACCTAAAATACAATGTTATATGTCAATTGATTCCTCAAAACTGGAAAAAGTTCTCTTATGTAATTAGCAAAAAGCTGAAGGGTCAGACAACATGGGTAAACAAAATATTAGCTAAAATCTTACGATTTTGGATGTTATTTTCTTTTATACTATTCTGTATTTCTGAAGTTTTCTATGCCAAGCAAGTAGAATCATGTGATCACAATGTATGATTTATACTCAGAGTAATTAAAGAAATACATAATGTAAAAAATGCAGTGAAATGTATTGAATGAGAGGCAACCTGGATTAGGGACAAATTGCTTATTAACACATGTGGGGACTTTCTCTGTTCTCTATGAAAATGGTGGGGAAATCGTGTTCCTCTACCTCCTTAAAGGAGTATTGAAAGGAAAAATAGATAAGTATCAAGAGAGGGGCTTCACTTTGCATCGGCAGGTGAAGGACATTGTGTGAGTAAATGGAAACACCGTTTCACCGCTGAACAAAGTTGTTAGTGATGTTTTTTGAATTTGACTCCTACAGAGAAAGCAAAAGCCTCCAATGGATGTGTCCTCGTGCACTGCCTGGCGGGGATCTCCCGCTCCGCCACTATCGCCATCGCCTACATCATGAAGAGGATGGATATGTCCTTGGATGAAGCTTACAGGTGAGGGCAGGGACACAGCCTATGCGAGTGGCTTCTCCTTTGACCTGAATCATGAGATATGAGAGTGGGTGACCACGATTATCTTAGTTAACACTCTACAGGTGACTTGATTTTTAAATGTTTAAAGATTGGAGAAAAATGTATTTTTATAATTTAGCACTAATTCTACCCTCCCATGTGTGAAGTTCATCCTCAGCTGCTTTATTAAGTTTGAAAAAAGTGAAAGATGCTCATTCATATCCAACTCTTTGCGACCCACGGACTCTAGGCCGCCAGGGTCCTCTGCCCATGGGGTTCTCCAGGCAAGAACCCTGGAGTGGGCTGCCATTCCCTTCTCCAGAGGATCTTCGTGACCCAGGGATCGAACCTAGGTCTCCTGCACGGCATGCAGATTCTTTACCATCTGAGCCACCTGGGAAGCCCTGAGTTTTTTTAAGAAACAGCAAATCTAGAGATCTTTTCCTAGTTGGAGAAATATCATTTGTTTTAATTTACACATGAGAAAAAATGCTCCAGGAGAATACTCATTATAGAATTCCTACTGTGCTTCAGACTCTCTCGCTTTCACTGAGGATAAAGTCCAGTATATGTAAGTATAAAACCAAATAATTGTCAAACTCCATTCACAATCTAACCTTGCCCAGTTTTTTTTCTTTAATATTTATTGAAGTATAATTGATTTACAATGTTGGTAATTTCTGCTGTGTGGCAAAGTGATTCAACTATGCAGGCACATATTCTTTTTTGTATTCTTTTCCATTATAGTTTATCACAGGATGTTGAATATAGTAGGACCTTGTTGTTTATCCAGGCTATAAGTAATAGTTGGCGCCAGCTAATCCCAAGCTCCCAATCGTTCCCTCCCCGACTCTGCTCCCCTTTGGCAGCCACAGGTTTATTCTTATATCTCTTTCTGTTCCGTAGATGTGTTCGTGTTTCAGATCCCATGTAGAAGTGGTAGCATATGGTATTTCCCTTTCTCTTTCTGCTGCACTTAGTATGATAATCTCGAGGACCACCCATGTTGCTGCTACTGGCATCATTTCAGTTTTTTTCATGGCTGAGTCACATTTGTGTGTGTGTGTGTGTGTGTGTGCACACATCTTCTCTATCCATGCATCTATTGGTGAACATTTAGGTTTCCGTCTTGATTGTGAATAGTGCTATGAACATTGATGTGAATTTATTTTTTGAAATTATACTTTTGTCTGAGTATATGCCCAAGAGTGGGATTGCTGGATCATATGGCAACTCTATTGTTAGTTTTTTGAGGAACTCTGTACTGTTTTCCATAGTGGCTGCACCAATTTACCTTCCCATCAACAATGTAAGAAGGTTCCCTTTTCTCCATAACCTCTCCAACATGTATTATTTGTAGACTTTTCAGTGATGGCCATTCTGGTTTGTGGGAGGTGGTATCTCACTGTAGTTTTGACTTGCGTGTCTCTAATTAGCGATGACAGACATCTTTTTCATGTCCCCGTTGGCCATCTGTATGTCTTCTTTGGTGAAATATCTATTTAGGTCTTCTGCCCATTTTTTGATTGGGTTGTTTGTATACTTTAGAAATTAAGCCCTTGTCAGTCACATCATTTGCAAGTATTTTCTCTCATTTCTTGGTTGTCTTTTTGTTTTATAGTTTCCTTTGCTGTGCAAAAGCTCCTAAGATTGATTGGTCCCATTTGTTTATTTTGGTTTTTATTTCTATTACTTTGGGAGACAGTCTTAAGAAAACATTGGTACAATTTATGTCAGAGAATGTTTTGCCTATGTTTTCTTTTAGTTTTATGGTGTCATGTCTTATATTTAAGTCTTTACGCCATTTTGAGTTTATTTTTCATGTGTGATGTGAGGGTGTGTTCTAACCTCATTGATTTGCATGTGGCCGTCCATAGACTTGCCCAGATTTTGCAGTGTATACTTTTGACTGGGTTGTCCCCAGTCTCATTCTCCAGACAGAAGGCAGCCAATGACAGCAGCACCAAGGACTGGAGTTCTGTTGAGGGGTGTATGAAGCAGAGCCCTCTGTGTATCTTGTTGGATAAAGGTGGATAATCTCCATGTGATAATGGATCAATAAATATACGCACACAGAACCAGACCTGTTGTAACAATAGGATTTTTTCCTCAAATTGGAAAATTTGGAACAAAGAAATGAGCTACTCGAACAGCTTCTCACTGGAGGAAGGAAGTGGGGAGGCAGGCCCTCCCCACTGGCTTAGCCCCCTAAGGTCCTCCTGAATGCCACACAAACCAGCAGGAAAGGCACCCTCATATCCTCATGGGGGTCTCAGCATGAGACCCTGTATTTACACTTGTCACAGTTGAGCCAGTTATTTCTGGCTTTGTTAATTTGCTTTAGGTTACATATTTCTGAGTTTATTTTTGAGATTTCTCTTTCCTTCCTTATTCAACTTCTTAGGGTAGTTTCAGTCCTTCATCTTCTGAGGCACGTCCGTGAGAGTCAGGGGCCACTAAAGCACGTATCTACTACTTCTGAGTCTTTGTTTCTGCCACGAAATGGAAAAGCTATTTACTACTAGTTTTGATCCCTTGGTGACTCTTAACAAGGTGGTTACAGGAATGAATCCAGATGTTAGACCTGGTTTTGAATCCCAGCCCCATACTTCAATAACTGTGTGACTGGGGCAATTGGCGTAAGGACTGTGTGTACCTCTGATGGTAGGTAGTTTTGAGGGCTGATTGAACTAATACTCATGTTAGTGCATTAACATCATGCTGAGCAGACAGAGTCCACTGTGTGACTGGTTATTCTGACCCATTAAGTACAAAGAGCAGGGAACTGGGAAGTGTGTGCTTTGATGCTCTGGCCATCTGATACCCTCTCTTTTGGTCATTAATTAAAAATGTGAAATGTCTCGAAGTCACTGTGGGGACTGTGACATTGGAAAGTTGAAGGTGGCATGGCTGTTAAGCTATACTTCTGCTGGGAACACTAGTGCAGGGGCAAGGTGAGGGTGTCCCAGGTGGTGAAGAGAGAATCATCTCCTACCAGCTGCACTGGAAACACTGTGTGCGTGCTGAAGTCGCTCAGTTGTGTCCAACTCTTTGTGACCCCGTGGACTGTAGCGCACCAGGCTCCTCCTTCCACGGGGATTCTCCAGGCAAGAATACTGGGGTGGGTTGCCATACCCTCCTCCCAGGGATCATCCCAACCCAGGGATCGAACCCAGGTCTCCTGCATTGCAGGCAGATTCTTTACCATCTAAGCCACCAGGAAAGCCCAAGAATACTGGAGTGGTTAGCCTATCCCTTCTCCAAGGAGACTTGCCAGCCCAGGAATCGAACTGGGGTCTCCTCGTTGCAGGCAGATTCTTTACCAGCTGAACTAACCAGGGAAGCCCACGGGAAGCCTTAAGTCCTTGAAAACAGGGAGGATGAACCTAGAACTTTTGGGGCTGGGCTCCCTGCTTTCTAACATCCTCAGAGTCGTCTGTAAAGCTCCCCAAGGCAGAGGCCCTCACCTCCTCCACCCGCTCCCTGAACTTTTAAACCAGGCATCTTCCAAAGGTCTTGGGAGGACCTCTCTGATAATTCCCTGTCTTACCTCTTCACTCACTCTAGCTTAATCACTTTAACAGGTCAGCTGTCAGATTCAAGCCTTTTTGGTTTTTCCCTCTCCTCACAGATTTGTGAAAGAAAAAAGACCTACTATATCTCCCAACTTCAATTTCCTGGGCCAGCTCCTGGACTACGAGAAGAGGATTAAGAGCCAGACCGGGGCCGCTGGGCCCAAGAGCAAACTGAAGCTGCTGCCCCTGGAGAAGCCAAGCGAGGCAGTCGCCGGGCCCGGCCCCGCGGAGGGCGCACAGGGGAGCCAGCTGCCCCCAGGGCCGCCCCACGGCCGCCCGGCTCCCGCTCCCTCCGAGGGGGCAGGGCCCCGGCCTGCGCCCCCGGGCACGGCCCCTGACGACGGCCCCTTGGTCCAGGCGCTCAACGGGCTCCACCTGCCCCCAGACAGGCTGGAGGACAGCGGCCGCCTCAAGCGCTCCTTCTCGCTGGACATCAAGTCGGTGTCCCCGACGCCCGGCGGGCTCCCATCCCCCGAGGCTGCCCTGGAGCTGTACAAGCCCGCCGCCTCCGGCCTGGAAGGCGCAGGCAAGCCCTGCCAGTTCTCTCCCGTGCAGGAGGTGTCGGAGCA
>SJXQ01005248.1:91720-134909 GCA_006408695.1 Aepyceros melampus
CGCCACAAGCCTGGCGACAGGGCCGACTCCCGGCGCAGCTGGCACGAGGAGAGCCCCTTCGAGAAGCAGTTCAAGCGTCGAAGCTGCCAGATGGAGTTCGGTGAGAGCATCAGGTCCGAGAACCGGTCGCGGGAGGAACTGGGCAAGGTGGGCAGCCAGTCAAGCTTTTCAGGCAGCATGGAAATCATCGAGGTCTCCTGAGCAGGAGGACACTTGTGACTCCCGTGGACAGGGCTTGTCTTGTTCACGAAAACTAATTCCCTGTAAATCTGAAATATATATATGTACATATATATTTTTGGAAAATGGAGCTATGGTGTAAAAACAACACATGGATCCACACCATTCTTTTAACATCTGCAGTTGAGAGAGCAGCTAATACTTCTCTCAACACAAATGGAAGGGCCCAGGCCAGCTTTCCGCCAGACACGTGACAGTTCTGTGCAATGGATTGCACATCCTCCCCTTCTTACTAGACTGAGTTCTACTTGGAGTTGGAGGACGGAAGCCCCCACCGTTCTCTTGTGCTACAAAGAGATCTCAGATCCTAGTCCTGTCTGTTCCCTTCCGTAGTGCACCTTAGCGCTGAGACTGAGCCAGCCTGTGGGTCGGGCGGGGAGACCCCGTTAGGAACAAAACCTAATGGTAAATCCACAAGGAACCATCACGTCCAAAGCTGATGCACAGATCCAAGCGCACCCGCCAGCCGCTGGGCTGGCCAGTGTCATTCTGCTGACCGACCATTAGGGGGCCTTGCCAAGACCTACTTTAGAGCAACCCCAGTACCTCAGACAGAAAGTCGGGGCTTTCACCACTACCAGGCCTGGTAGCCCGGTTTCTAGGCATTGTGAACAGGTAGGTAGCTAGTCACACTTTTCGACCAATTAAGACGATCTCTGCAGGCATTTCCAGTCAGGCCTGGTTGGAAGTGGTCCGGCTTCTCTTTCTTCTCAGCTTTGTGAAGAAGGAAGACGAAGCTATCTGAGATCACCTGAGCAGCCAGGAATCTGGCAGCATTGTGAGTAAGCTAATGTTGGGAGGCTAAATGAGTCTACCTCCCTCTTCCTAAATCAAAAGAACTGTTCAGGATGGGCTTGTTAATCCTGGGAAGTAAAGGTTAACCTGGCTTCAAGCCAGATGTGAATTTGGTAGCAGAGCAGCACCCCCTTCAAGGTCTCAGCCAAACTAGGTATTCTCTATTTTGGTTTCACTGCACAGAGGCATTTTGTGAAAATGGAACAATAAAGTGGAATTTTATTGCAAACAACAAGAGGCAGAAAACTGTGGAAGGATAAGAGAAGATCAAACTACTGAGGAGCAGCTGCTGCTGCTAAGTCGACTGATACATTCTCAGTGGGTTTTTTTTTCCCCTTAGCATGTGACGAAGGTGGTATTTTCTACGATTTCCTTAGGCTTTCATACCGCTAGGGCTGAGAGGCTTTCATAAGCCAGGAATGCTCAGAACTAACAGTATGGAAAGGTGAGGAGGAGGCAGACAAATTTTGTTTCATCGCAAGCAGAGTGGAAAGACACACCCACACTATTCTCAAACTACCCGCAGCATTTTTTAGTAGAAGGGACACCAAAATGGAGCGGGACCAACTGGTCTCAGTCCGTACCTACAATCACTGTATGGAATCAACCCTGGCAGCTGAAACTAGGTGATTAGAACAAGTAAACAAGTGAATAGTACTTACCTGCTTTTAAACTTCCTGGCTTGAGTTTTGTCAGCTACAGTCTGGTCCTGTTTTGAAGCCTTAATTCACGTCAGCAGCTTTTTTTTTTTTTTTTTTAAGGGTGGTGGGTGGGTGTTCATGGTGTTCTTTACTGTAAGTGTAGCTAGTTGCTGACTCATATCTCAGGTTTTTCTACGTGTGAGAAATGGACAGTCCTTTGAGTCGGATGTGACTTCATGTTTCTTATGGTGACTGCTAAAACCGGCATAGAATGACATGATTCAAAACTGACTTGATTGTGACAATTCCGAGCTTCATAGAACATAACTGGTTATGCACAAACAATGGGCTGTGATATGGGTGTAAAGGAAGTGAGTGAACTGTAGGGAGTGAATTGTTGCCATCCTGGAAAGGTTCTGTTAAGTTTAGCTTTTCTCTACACATGCAAATTCTGGGTGTAATCAGACCCAATTATCAAGGTTTCACCCACTGATTTTTGATGTGTTACGTACACACGCACCAACCATGTGACAGCTCCCGCTTCCAGAGTCTGGTCACAACTGTGGAACATTTTTGAGAAGTGAAAGCAATGGCTCCAATGCTGTATGTTTCAGGAGGGTTGTGAGATTTGGTTTTAATGAGATCTTTGGGCTAAACTGGCCTTCCAACCTTCGAGATTTCTCTTGGCCATGGTCCCCTTCCTTCCTGTGACCAATGTGGTCCTATGCTACAGCTTTTAGTTCTTGGTCACTAATGTCAAATAATCAGCCCTCAGAATGGAGACTTCCCAGCTGAGACAGCCTCTCAGGCCAGCCCTGGAGCCACATGGGTGGCCATGGGCCCGGGGGGCTGGTTCTCTGCACCGTGAATCGTAGGGGGAGCGCTGGAGCCTACCAGATGATACAGAATGGTGATAAGAAACAGCAGAACTAGACTTCGATGTGAGAAATGCTGGAAAATGGTTTAGGACATTTGTAAAGTTGGGTGTGGAGACTGTATAAATGTTTAATATGAATATAGTGTTCTTTTGGAGTAAGGCAAGCTGTTGAATGGTTACAATTGTGCATTTCTCATTCTGATGTGTCATGAATGTTAATATGATAAAATAAAATCAAAACTGGTACCTGTTTATACATAAACATGAGAAGGGACCTCTCTCTGCAGCACATCCAAAGGGTGAGGGAGGCCGTGGTGAGGCCTGGCCTGCTGGCCTCCCATCAGAGGGTTCAGCTCAAGGTGAAATGCTGAGTCTTCAGCCTGTGTCACAGGCTCCACCTTGCACAGGGAACACGCGTCAGAGCTAACAGTCTACTGCCATCATCTTCATCCTTTCACGGGTACATCAGATGCACACTATGGCATAGAAACCTCATAGGTAAACATTTGCTGATGGCTGAATCCAGAATGGTGCAGGGTAGGAAGGAAAAAGACAAACATTCATGGTGCATTTTGTACAGTTTTAGAATTCTTGTAGGAAGAACCAAGGGAAAGTACTTATTTCAAGATCTGTTCTCCATCCTTGTCATGCATGTCCTAATGACCTCTCCACTTCTAAGTGATGACACGGCACGACGACTCATGAGACAAGAAGCTCAACCTCATCAGGTTGTTGGTACAAAAAAGATGAAAAAGAAAAAAAGATGATGCATTAAAGGAATAAAGCATTTACCTTCAGTGCAAGCAGACAGGATACTGATGACACTGGTAATCACAGGTGACATCATTTCAGTTGGTTGTGAAAGGCTTCTGAATTGAAGTTAGATTTAAGAAAATTTAAAAGAAAGAAGGATTGGAAGGAGTGAGTGAAGACCACGAAGAGCTGTCTTGGCTAGGACCTTCCCAAAAAGTGGAGGTGGATGTGGGACAGAGGAACAGAAAGACAAAGTGTTAGTTGTTCAGTTGTGTCCGACTCTTTGTGACCCCATGGACTGTAGCCCGCCAGGCTCCTCTGTCCATGGGAATCTCCAGGCAAAAATACTGGAGTGGTTGCCATGCCTTCCCTACCCAAGGATCAAACCCAGGTCTCCTGCATTGCAGGCAGATTATTTACTGTCTGAGCCACCAGGGAAGGCGTAGAATAAATCTGCCTTAAGATGTAAGGTGGCAGGAGGGAGCACGTGCCTCGGTGAGAGGCTTTGGATGGGAACTTGTAGGGGTTGGAAGGCCCGAAGGTCAAGCCAGTTATGACTTAAGACAGACTTGAGGGCCTCTTGGGGACCACCAGCTGTAGCAGGCTGGCATCGAAGGGCTAGTTTGGGTGTGACATGACCAGACCAGGGCTCAGGCTAAAGGGAAGCAGGGTAGGCGCAGATGTGAAGGGTCAGGCGTACACAATGGGACAAATGGACAAGAACTTCATCATCAAGACCCTCACCATCATTTTATTGTAGATGCTCCCGTCTGGTGGTTTTCTTTTCTGACACTAAGCAGAAATGTTTTTGGTCTAGTAAACAAAATGTGACTTCTCTGGTGGCTCAGATGGTAAAGCATCTGCCTACAGTGCAGGAGACCCGGCTTCAATCCCTGGGTTAGGAAGATCTGGAGAAGGGAATGGCAACCCACTCCAGTATTCTTGCCTGGAAAATCCCATGGACAGAGGAACCTGGTAGGCTACAGTCAAAATTTAGGTCTAGGGGCTTTTTCTCTATAAATATTACTCTTCTGCTTCTCTCAATGAAAGAGGAAAGGGAGTTATTTCTTGCATTGTGTGTGGCTCATTCATCCCTGTACAGCAAAATTATACTTGGTTATTATCTTTGAAATGTTGCAAAAATCAACCATGAGAATTACCACAGCATCAACTTGGAAGAAGTTTGCAAGTTAATCATGTTGTTGGTTTATATCCACAGATACCAAGCTGGTTATCTATATCAAAGGAATAAAAACAAGTTTCATTCCTTTGGTTCTGGCTAACACACTGGAGTCGGTTCAAAATGCTTTCTTGTAGGACATGCAGAATATGACTTTGGAGGAGGGTGTCACAAGCAAACAGGATAACTGGGAGAGGGTTATTAGCTCAGTGGTGACCTAGCTTCTCTGATCAGGGGAAGTATGACAGTTTCAAAGACGTATTGAAAGCTTTTAGCATAAATCTTGCTTCACTATATAATAAAAGGTAGCAACAGGAATTTGCCTTGATTGGTGAAGAAAATTAATCGAATCATCAATAAGTTCCATCCTATCTTACGTTGACACTGATGACCCTGAACAAACTCCTTAGAGTAATGGACACACACACATAGCCAGCCCACCACATGAGTACTGCTTATACTAATAAGCAACTAGATTTAGTTGCCAAAAAAGTTTTAACATTATGGTTTGAAGCATGGGAATAATTAAGTTTTCTGGTTACCCTTTCCTTCTGTAGTCCCAGCATCTGCATGGGAGGTACATGCCTTGTGTGTGTGCAAGAAATTCAGTGTTACCGACCACAACCAGAAAACAACAATGACATCTCTTAGGCACTGTGTAGTTCTTAACAAAGGAATGAAAGTCAGGGTGAGGGGAAAGCAAAATTATTTCTCTCAAAATTAAGAAGAAACCTACACCTAAAAATTCCACAAGAAAACATTTCCCTTCTCTCTACTCTGCCCTTCAGGTTTTAGCATCAACATTTCAAGTAATTTCCGACTGAGTACTACATATCCAGGTTTAGCTGAGGGGTAAACAAAATAGGAAGATAAAATTTTCAATTACTCTAGGAAACAGCAAACCCATTACATTCCCAAAATCCATTCAAGAAAGTAAAGTATTGAGGCGGAAAAGGTAAAATGTACCAGTCAGGGTTCAATCCATGAAGAACTGTTAGGAATGATATAGAATGGGGAGGTTGTTCAAGAGACTTACCTTATGCAATTAATTATAGGAGCTGGTCAGAGTCCTGGTTTGGCTGTTTCTTTGGTCGGGAAAGCAGCTGGATGGGCGGTGGGGAGGGATGGATGGATGGATGGATGGGCAGTGGGGAATGGAGGGAGGGATGGGCAGTGGGGTTCAGAGGGATGGGCGGATGGGGATGGAGGGATGGGTGGTGGAGGATGGAGGAATGGGTGGTGGGGATGGATGGATGGCCAGTGGAGGATGAAGGGATGGGCAGTGGGGCACGGAGGGATGGGTAATGGAGATGGAGGCATGGGCGGTGGAGGTTGGAGGAATGGGTGGTGGGGGAGAGCCAGGACACCTGAAGCCTGCAACAAGCTAGAACCAGCATCTGGCTCCACCAGAACCCACGCTGGCCTCGTCCCTTCTCTAAGCCCTCATCCTCTGTGCTGCAGAAGACCTAAGGAGATGCTGGTGCTCATACCTGACCCAAGATGCTGAAAAGCTGAAGGCAGAGTTCTGGGGAGGTGGCCCAGCTGCTGTCCACACCATAGGTGCAACAGATCCCTGAAAATGTGCATGAGATGCAATAGGGCCTGACTGACAGTGACTTTCATCAAGCATGCATGCATGTTGCTTTCTTCCACCAGCAAATCTCATGCAAATTTCTCTTGTGGCCAACCCTAATCGAAAAGGGACAGAGAAGGGAATTCTGGGAAACGTAATCCAACTTGGCCAAAGTGGACAACACTGCAAAACCACCACATATCATAAACATTAAATTAACTAGAATTATTTCAAAACACATCAGATCTGCCTATTGTTCTTACTGCCTCTTCCCAGTAATAAGTAGCCTGTGGACCCAAATCTAAGTTAATACCATGTTTTGCCTAACATCTTTATAAGGAAAAGAACTGGATGAAGAGCTGGCTGGCAGAGAAGTTTTGCACACTGTACTAGGTTGCCTTTTTGCCAGGTACAAACCATCTCAGCTGCAACGGACAGTGAGAAAGCGCTGTCCTCATAGGCCTGGTGACATAGTTTGTCACTGTGTTATGTGCTTTTATTTATAAATTGTATTAAGTGCAGTGAGGATAATGGGACCTCACCCCTGAGCTGTTCTTACAGCTCGGTAGACAACCAGCCCTTCCTTCTTTGAAGGCTACAAGCTACTTGATGTTCAGAAACAAGTTCTGACATCACAGGAACTCAAAAGACAAAGATGGTGAGGGCTGAAAAATGCCACGTTCTGTCAGTCTAGCGGAAGGGAAGATGAGAATGCCTTGTATTATTTTTTTCAGCTTTTCTGCCAGTTTGAAGTAAAAAAAAAAAAGTGAAGTTAGGAAAAAGGGGGTGTTTATGTAGCCACATCAGATACTAAAAGGTATTATGAAATTTTAATATTAAAAGTGTTGGGGAATAAAAGAAAAAGCATGAAACAGTATGAAGACAAAGATCAATGGATTCAAATAAAGTCCAACACCAGATTCTCAATTACACAAAAATTTAATACATGAGAGGAACACTGCAACGTGGCAGTCGGAGGGGAGCATTATTTAACAAACACTGTGGCCTCCTCATCCGTGATGTTTCCTAGAATAACCTTAGCTACTCAACAGGCTTCTAAAATTACAGAACATCTTTCCTGATGTGAACTCTGATAACTGCTCTAGAAATGGTTTAAAGCCCCACTAAAATCCCGACCATCAAAAGCATTTATAAGGACAAGCTTCTCAGGGCCCCGAGTTGGTACTCTGAGACAACCTAGAGGGACAGGGTGAGGAGGGAGGTGGGAAGGGGGCTCAGGAGGTGGGGGGGGACCGCAAATATACTTGTGGCTGATTCAGGCTGATGTATGGCAAAAACCACCACAATATTGTGAAGTAATTACCCTCCAACTAAAATAGATTAAAAAAAAAAAAAAACCAGGAGGGACTACAACTTGGAAAAAGAAGAAAAAGAAGAGTTTCTTTCACCAGAATGGCCCCCAAACCTCTGACCTCTGAAAGTCTAGCTCTCCACTCCCAGTGCAGGGCTTCCAAGCCCTCCCTGGCTCCCTCAGGCCACTTTACCTTCCTGGGCTGGGTGTCTGCCTACCCACTTTCCTCATGGTGCAAAGAAGCGGTTCCCAGAAGGGTGCTCTCCGAGGAAGGCAGACACCATCTTGGCCTCTTCATTTGGCTTTGGGTTCCAACCTGTCTTTCCGGCTCCAAGACAGTGAACCATCTTCATATGTTTTGGGCCTTAGAGAATTCTAAAAGCTGTTGATTTTTACCATGTCTAAAATTTTAGAAAATTATATTTTCCATTGAGCTTGGAATGTTTATACTTAAGCCGTCATGCAGTTGTTTTATGCTCTACATTTTACTCTGGGTTCTAAGAACCTTACAGGATAGTGTTTGATCAAACTCAATCAAAATCTGATCAGAAGAATCAGATGACGTTTACCTGAGAGATGCTAAATTAAGTGGGGTCAATTTTAACCTTACAATATACTGAAGGCTGTTTGGACACGTAAAAAGTCACCCTCAGGTTTGGAGAAACGTCGGAGCCCCGTGGGCCCCCGTGACCTCCCTCAGGCCTCAGCTCCGGTCCTACATTCCATTTCTTAGCTTCTGCAGTCTTCTCTTCCACTAGAACCTTTATAACGTGCAAAGTACTGTGCTAAGAACTTCTGTGGTTCCCAAATTGCTTCATTTCCTAAACTCCCAGAGAAATTCAGTGGCACTTGAGTTGTTTTTTCTCTTCAGAAAAGAAGGGCAGGAATTACACAGCCATTTTTGTATGCAGACACAGTGTCTGGCCCAGGCAGTGGGCCCTGTGGATGCCTGCTGGGTGCGCGCTCTTCCCCTCCGCTCCACGCGCCTGCGAAACTAGTAGAGCAACGCTGGCTAAAACCTGCTTCAGAAACTGGAGTCCTGCCAATGCTGATGTAACAAGAGGAAACCTAAACTGTGTTTGCATCAAGGAAACCCATTATCAATGGGAGACGAACCCAACCAGGCTGTGGAAAGGGAGGCTTCGGTTTCCAGTGATGACATGGCAGGGACACCCTAAGCTGACACAGGAGCGATGCCAGCGCCCTGCCAGGCCGGATCGAGGCTGGCTGCGATGGAAACATGACACGCACACCTGGATTAAGTTAGCTCTTTATGTTTGCAACCCGGACAGCCTATGGAGAAAAATGTCACAGAGGCATCAGGGACACTGGGCTTCCTCAAATCTTCTTCCCCCTTCTCTTCATAGTTTCAGTCTGCAAGCTAGATTAGATAATATACACTGTCAATTTTTTAAAAAGCAAACTAAATTAAAAAAATAATAGTTCCCAAGGCAGGGTTCTGTACAGAATTCCTAAGAGTTCAAATATTCCCACTTCGGAGACCATGGAGGGCAGGTTGGTTGGCTTTGCAGGGGAAAGCACGTCAAGGGGAGGGCTGGGGCATCATAGGTCTCCAGGGCAACAGACTGCCTCCCGTGCCCTCGGGGAGCACCACACTCCCCTGACCTAGGTCACCTCCCGTGTCTCTGGTTCCAAAGACCCCGCGGCCCTGGCAGAGCCGGGGGACATGGCTACAGCCTGAGCTCGCGGTCGGGCTTCACAGTGAAGGGCTCCAGGCGCTCGGCCTCGGGCAGCAGGCTGTTGAGCCGCTCCAGCAGCGGTACCGTCTGGTCGATGCCCATCTGGATGCGACGCAGGATGGCTGACTCTCGTTGACCTTCTGGATCTGCTCGGCGTATTTGGCGTACCTTTTCTGGCGCTCCTGCATGAAGCTAAAGAGGGTTTCTACAGACAGATCCATCTGCAGGGGCGAGAGAAGTGAGACACGTTCAGTCCCATGGAAACAAGTCTCGGCAAGAGGATGGTGGGGAGGGGGGTGCGGTGAGCAACAGGTGAGGACCACAGGCCACATGGGGGACGACCAGCATTCCTGGAAGTGGAAGCGTGAGGGACAAAAACCTTCCCGAGTGTGGCTGGAACCCTCTGCAGCGGGTAGGAGGTGAAGGCCTCCAGCTCCAGTTCTGGGTGTGTAAGCCACTTAGTCCTAGGTGAGGCCCAGGGAGTTTCTAGCTCTTTCTCTCTATAGAAAGAATCCTGGGCTGGGAAATCAGGCAGATGGGGTTCGACTCTGGCTCTGCCATTTGTATAGATGGAGAAGCTCTATAAGTCAGCAAAAACAAGACTGGGAGCTGACTGTGGCTCAGATCATGAACTCCTTATTGAAAAATTCAGACTTAAATTGAAGAAAGAAGGGAAAACCACTAGACTATTCAGGTATGACCTAAATCAAATCCCTTATGGTTATACACTGGAAATGAGAAATAGATTCAAGGGGTTAGATCTGATAGAGTGCCTGAAGAACTATGGACAGAGGTTTGTGACATTGTACAAGAGGCAGATATCAAAACCATCCCCAAGAAAAAGAAATGCGAAAAGGCAAAATGGCTGTCTGAGGAGGCCTTACAATAGTTGAGAAGTGAAAGGCAAAGGAGAAAAGATATATCCATCTGAATGTACAGTTCCAAAGAAAAGCAAGGAGAGGTAAGAAAACCTTCCTAAGTGAACAACGCAAAGTAATAGAGGAAAACAACAGAATGGGAAAGACTTATAGCGACCTCTTCAAGAAAATTAGAGATACCAAGGGAACATTTCATGCACAGATGGGCACAATAAAGGACACAAACATTATGGACCTAAGAGAAGCAGAAGATATTAAGAAGAGGTGGCAAAATACACAGAAGAACTATACAAAAAAGATCTTAATGACCCAGATAACCACGATGGTGTTATCACTCACCTAGAGCCAGACATCTTAAGAGTGTGAAGTCAAGTGGGCCTTTGGAAGCATCACTATGAACAAAGCTACTGGAGGTGATGGAATTCCAGCTGAGCTATTTCAAATCCTGAAAGATGATGCTGTGAAAAGTGCTGCACTCAATATTCCAGCTAATATGGAAATAAGCAGTGGCCAGAGGACAAGAAAAGATCAGCTTTCCTTCCAATCCCAAAGAAGGGCAATACCGAAGAATGTTCAAACTACCGCACAAATGCACTCATTTCACGCTAGCAAAGTAATGCTCAAAATTCTCCAAGCCAGGCTTCAACAGTACGTGAACCAACAAGCTGGATTTAGAAAAGGCAGAGGAACCAGAGTTCAAATTGCCAACATCCATTGGATCATAGAAAAAGCAAGAGAATTCCAGAAAAACATCTACTTCTGCTTCATTGACTACACTAAAGCCTTTGACTGTGTGGATCACAACAAACTGTGGAAAATTCTTCAAGAGATGGGAATATCAGACCAACTTACCTGCCTCCTGTGAAACTGTATGCAGGTCAAGAAGCAAGAGTAAGAACCGGACATGGAACAATGGACTGGTTCAAAATTGGGAAAGGAGTACGTCAAGGCTGTATACTGTCACCCTGATTATTTAACTTTTTTGCAGAGGACATCACGTGAAATGCTGGGATGGATGAAGCACAAGCTAGAATCAAGATTGCCGGGAAAAATATCAATAACCTCAGATATCCAGATGATACCACCCTTATGGCAGAAAGCGAAGAGGAAGTAAAGACCCTCTTAATGAGGGTGAAAGAGGAGAGTGAAAAAGTTGGCTTAAAACTCAACTTTCAAAAAACAAAGATCATGGCATCTGGTCCCATCACTTTATGGCAAATAAATGAGAAAACAATGGAAACAGTGAGGGACTTTATTTTTTGGGCTCCAAAATCACTGCAAGATGGTGAATGCGCCATGAAATTAAAAGACACTTGTTCCTTGAAAGAAAAGCTATGACAAACCTAGACAGCGTATTAAAAAAGAGACATTAGTTTGCCGATAAAGATTCTCTCGTCAAAGCTATGGTTTTTCCAGTAGTCATGTATGGATGTGAGACCTGGACCATAAAGAAGGCTGAGCACCTCTGAATTGATGCTTCTTGAGCTGTGGTGTTGGAGAAGACTCTTGAGAGGCCCTTGGACTGCAAGGAGATCCAACCAGTCCATCCTAAAGGAAATCAGTCGTGAACATTCATTGGAAGGACTGAAGCTGAAGCTCCAATATTTTGGCCACCCTGATGCGAACAGCCAACTCATTAGAAAAGACCCTGATGCTGGGAAAGACTGAAAGCAGGAGGAGAAGGGGACGACAGAGGACAAGATGGTTGTATGGCATCACTGACTCAATGGACATGAGTTTGAGCAAGCTCCGGGAGACGGTGAAGGACAGGAAAGCCTGGCGTGCTGCAGTCCATGGGCAGCAGAGAGTGTGACACGACTGAGTGACTGAACGACTACGGCCACTGGAGTTGCTGATGCTCATCCCTCCTGTCTCAGGTTTCACATCTGCAAAACTCAGCAGACTGATGGCAGATTTGTAGGGTTGCTGGGAGGAGAAAATGAGATGAGGTGTGCTAACACACCAGCTCCAATTGGCCACCTGTGAAGAGCTGACACACTGGAAAAGACCCTGATGCTGGCAAAGACTGAAGGCAAAAGGCGAAGGGGGTGGCAGAGGATGAGATGATTAGATAGCATCACCGACTCAATGGACATGAATTTGAGCAAACTCTGGGAGACCGTGGTGGCTTCCCAGACGGTGTAGTGGTAAAGAACCTGCCTGCTAATACAGGAGACATAAGAAACATGAGTTCAATCCCTGGGTCGGGAAGATCCCCTGGAGGAGGACATGGCAACCCACTCCAGTATTCTTGCCCAGAGAATCCCGTGCACAGAGGATCCTGGTGGGCTACAGTCCACAGGGTCGCCGGGAGTAGAGATAACTGAAGCGACTAGCAGACATGCACCCGTGCATGGGAGATAGTGGAGGACAGGGGAACCTGGGGGGCTGCAGTCCATGGGGTCACAAGGAGTCGGACATGACAGGGACTGACCACCACCACCATCCCAGCTCAGGACTCGGCCTGGCACTGAGGAGTTTTACAGTTCGCTTGGTCCTCCGTCCTTGCTGTGGAGCAGTCAATCTACATGAGCTGCCTAGAGGGAGCGGCACTCTCTGCCAGAAGCACAAATGTCAACCAAGTCAAGTCAACACCACGAGAGGTAAACAGAGGACTGTTTCATGCACCCTCCCTCCAGTCAAGCAGATTTGGGGTTCTGGGCTCCCCTTCTTGGTGTCTCTTCTCCTCCTTTGATGGGGTTCTTTGGAGCCGACCATCTGGATAAAAACAGGGAGAGCGTACCACCAGAGTGTCAGATGCCCGTTCCCTTCCTCTGCACAAGCCCGCATCCACTCCCTCTCTGCCTGCTGCTGTTCCCTGACCAGGGAAGAAACAATCACACCACCAAGACTCAAGTTTCAGTCTCAGAGCTAAGATGCTCCCTCAGTCCTTCCTTCTTGTGTCTCCCAGGCAAGGCCCTTCCTAGCCCTGGTATCAAGGAAAGTGCTGGCAGGCGCTCAACGCCTGTTTCCGCAGAGCCTGCGAACATGGTGTGATAAAGACAAGCACAAAATACTCTAAGCTCTAAGAGGGCCTGGCCTTCACTCTCTCAGCTCCCGGCCACTAAGCCCCAGTCCCTACTGTAGTGTGCACCCACGAGCGCAGGTACAGGCCTCCTCTAGCATACTGGACACAGCTTGAGGCACTGTCAGTGTCTAATACAATTCGGAGCCTTTACCATTGTTTTAACTCTTTCTGTTCTGTATTGGAGTACAGCTGGCTGACCATGTGGTGATAATTTCAGTGCCCAGCAGAGGGACCCTGCCTTGGATCTTACCATCTGGACAAACTGGAACAAGTTTGCCTTTCCAATTTTTATTCTGGCACCGAGATTCCGCCAGGAAGCGTAAATACAATATACAGAGACAGCAGACATTAACTGCCACACATCATGTGGGGTCTTAGTGATACGGATATTGAGAATCAACTGTTTACACCCACACAGCAGACTGTGTACTGTTGGGAGCCGAAGGAGTCAAGAAAAGCCCCGCCCAGGACAAGGATCTGGGTCAGGGTGATCCGGTCCAAGGAGGCCGGCACTCAAGGGGAATTCAAAGGTCCGGAGGCCCGAAGAAACCCCCCATTGCTCATCCAGCAGCTACTGTAATAGTTTGCAAGTTTGTTCTTCTAGGATTACTGATTAATAGCTGCACAGGCATTCCCCTGAAAACCAAAGAATAGAATTAAGAAGTAAACATTCCCCTGAAAACCAAAGAATAGAATTAAGAGGTAAACACTGTACAGTTATAAACAGGCTTGTTCTTAAGAAGTCCACAACATGATTAATGCAAACACTGTTCTCATGTTTTTCTGGGGACTATAGAAATTGTGTTTCTTGATATATTGTTTAAATCAAACAAGAAAAGGTTGTTATTGTAAAAAGGGCCTCAGCAGGAGACCCAGGTGGCCAGGTGGCTTAGTTTTTCAAGAAATCAAAAAGAATCTAGTGAAAAACAAATTCTGGGAGGTGACAAAGATTGAATAAGGAAGTTAAGAAAGTTTGGAAATGTTTTACTCATGATGTATGGGAGTGTTTTGGAAAAGGCTTACATGGAAATAACAAGATGAAAAATATGGTTTGTAACCTCCTACACTATGTAATCAACTTTGTGCAACCATGTATAAAAATGCCTTTGAAAAATCAAACCCTGTTGGAAGTGCTTGAGAGAAATCTGTCTGATGCTCTTGCTGAATAAAGAATCATTCCTGCACCTGTGACCTCGAGTCATTAGTACGCCGACACTGTTCATCCCAAGAGTATTCCTGGACCCCGCGGAGGCTGGACCCCCGTACATTAACATGACTTTCCTCTTCCACTTTCTTTGTTAACATGACTTTACTATTCTAGGAAACTCAGGCCCAGAGGAGAAATGTTGCATATAACCTTGTTTCAGGAAATTTCAGCAAAACGATTTAAGTTCAAGGAAAAAACTATTAATTTTTCCAACAGACAGAGAATGACTAGTCCCCATGACTCTTGCCTCAAAACTCTGGCCTTGCTGTGACCACATGACTAAGGACTCGTCAGTGGCACGTACAGGAGGAAGTCTCTCATGGAGCTTCCAGGCGTCTTCCTTAAAAGTTAGCAGGCCTGCTCCTCCTCTTCTTCTTCCCTTCCCTCCATCTGCTGATGCTCAAAGGTAGATGCAGTCCTCATGGGTCACAAGAATAACGAAGGTCACAATCCTTGGGTTGGCACACCGGTGAACCAGATGAAGTCTGGGCCCATGAGGACTTTTGCCCAGTGCAACTTGTACCAGGAGTGGGAAAGTACAACAAATTTCCATTCTGTATGAGCCACTGTAATTCCAGGTCTCAGTGGCATTTAATCTTATATTGATAGAATGAATGCGATAGAGGCCCTACCCTTAGAACTTGCTGTTTACTCTTAAATTCATACTTTAAAACTTGCCCCACATATTCACACATTGTCACTGGTAGCAGTATATTTCAAAGGGCAGGTGAAAAAGCAGATAAGATTATTTCTACAAGTACAAGCTTTACTAAGACATGAGACATCTGTAGAAGGGGCTCAGACTCATTCCAAATACCTGATATGGGCAAATTCATTGGGCCCATTGCCAGCAATGGGCCCAAAATATTAGCAAATCCAAGCAGCAATATGCAAAAAGGACAGTATATCATTATCAAGTGGGGTTTATCGAAAGGATGTAAGCTTTCTCAGCATCTGAAAATCAAAGTTTGTCATTTTGATATAATAAAGATTAAAACCGCAATCATTTCAAATCAATGCAGAAAAAGCACTTGACAAATTCAATTATAAAACATTTCAGCAAATTAGGAACAGAAGGAAATTCCCTCAATCTGACAAAGGTGTCTATGAAAAACCAACACTTAACATCATAGTGGTAGACAACACTTTTCCCCTAAGAGCAGGAATAAGGCAAGGGTTCTTTCCCACTCTCAACACTTCCCTTCAACATTGTGCCAGAGATCCTAGCCAGTGCAACAAGACAACCAAAGGAAATAAAAGGCACAGGCACTGCAGAGGAATAAATAAAATGGTCTTAATCTACAGATGACATGATAGTGTGCCTAGAAAATCCTATGGAAACTTAGACCCAAAACCTAATAAAACCAAGTGAATTTAGCAGGGTTGCAAGATACACAGTTAATATACAAAAATCAATTGCATTTCTACATATTTGCAGTGAACAACCCAACAATGGAATGAAAAAATATATATAAAACTTAACAACTGCATGAACATCAACTTAGAGAAAATGTCAAAAAAAAAATGTGTAAGACCTGAACACTGATATTACAAAATCCTGCTGTGAAAAATTAAAGGAGATCTCAAAAAATGGAGAGGTATATACCATGTTCATGGAAGATTAAATATCAAGATGTCAATTTTTACCAAATCGATTTATAGATTCATTTGCAATCTAAATCAAAATTCTAGATGCCTTTTTTTTTTGGGAGGGGGGTAGGGATTTGATTGGCTGATTGTAACTAAATAGAATGGTCAAAAGTATGAAAAAGAGCCAAGTTTGGGAAGCTCCCTGATGTACTGTGGTTAGGATTCCAGGCTTTCACTGCAGTGGCTCAGATTCAATCCCTGGTTGGGGGACTGAGATTCCACAAGCTGTGCAAGGTGTGGCAAAAAAAAAAAAAAAAAGGGACAAAAGAACAAAGTTTGAAAGACTTATAGTACTTGTTTCAAGATCTAATATAAACCTACAGTAATCAGAATAGTGTGGTAGTGGCATGGAGACAGGCATATATAGACCAGTGCAACTGAACCGAGTACAGAAATACATCTAAACATACGTGGTCAGTTGACATTTTTTTTTAACCAAAGTTTCCAAGGTAATATATTAGAGAAAAAAAGGTTTTCAACAATTTACAGAACAGCTAGATATCTATACAGAAAAAAAAACCTGACCCCCACATCTCACTCCCTTCACAAAGATGAGCATGAAATGAATTACAGACCTAAACACAGCATCTAAAACTATAAAACTTTTAGAAGAAAACACAGGAGAAAAACCTTTGCTATCCTATAGAAAGCAAAGATTTCTTAGGTTCGAAAAACATTAACTATAAAACAAAAAATGGTTAAACTGATTATCAAAATTTAAAACTTCTCTTCAAAAGATACCATTAAGAAAATGATAAGGCAAGACACAGATACAGACTAAGGTATTATATACACACACATATATATATGTATATATACATACATACATATATATTCAGAATATATAAAGACCTCTTACAACTCAGTATTAAGAAAAAAAAATCCAAGTTTATTTTTTCCTGACCTGGGCCTCTGTCTCATTAAAACATTCATTGAATTTCTAAAGAAAATCTGCTTTTAAGATCTTTTTGCATGCATGCTTAATCACTTAGTTGTAACCGACTCTTTGAGACCCTCTGGACTGGAGCCCGCCAGGCTCCTCTGTCCATGGGATTGTTCAGGCAAGAATACTGGAATGGGTGGCCATTTCCTTCTCCAGGGGATTTTCCCGACCCAGGAATCGAACCCACATCTCCTGAGTCTCCTACATTGCAGGCAGATCCTTTACCTGCTGAGCCATCAGGGAAGCCCTAAAAAGGAGAATCAAGATCCCTTCCAGGAAAGTGAGCCTCCAACTGATCAGCTGAATGTCAGCTGAATTTATTATGAAGGAAGGAGGGGAGCCACTGGAAATGGTCTGGGAGCCCAGGGAGAAGTCCTGCCGGAGGTGAGCTTGAAGTAGAATCTGGATCTCTTGGGTAAAAAAGTAAAACTTGCCTGAAGATTGAACCCATGGGCACCGCTAAGTAAGCTGGACTACAGATCAGGAGAAAGAGTAGCTAGATATTAACCCGACAGCATTTTCCACAGAACTCCCAGGGGGAAGCCCTGACACAGTGCGGAAAGGAAGACCTCGTGGTCAGTGGCCCTATCACTGTGAGGACATGCAGGCTTTTTGTCCATGATCAAGACGGCCCCAGATGCCACCCGTCTCTAGATAGCTACTGCTCCCAGATGAGAAGTGGCTACTCATGACACCAGTGCCCATGGGACTGAGCACTTCCCTGGGCAGGGACCTGTTTCACAGATGCTCCCACCCTTGCTGAGCTGGGGTGGCAGAAAAGCACTCAGTGGTTTTCAGATCCATTGGCTTAAACCCTCAATAGCTGACTTCCTAAGGTTTTGCCAGAGCTTTCACCTAAGGTGTGAACTGACCATCCAGACCCTGCAAAATGACCTGCTCAGACATCTGAGGCACTTCTGACCTGGAGCTAAGTGACTCACAAGTTGCTCTGAGAGCAGTGGGCTTCTCAGAAGTGGGGCAGGGGCTTCAGTAGAAGCAACAAAATAAAGGATCACTGTGAGCATGTCACCATTCTAGCTTTACGGCTGACTGTATACAGCTTGCAGCTGAAGACAGTGCTGTCAGACAAAACTTGGTCAAAATCTCCGTTGTGAATATGATTGATCATCTTTGTGACCTTGAACCAATTAACTTAACCTCTTTGAGCTTCAGTTTCTTCACCCTTAAACTAGGCATAATGGTAGGGCTTACCTCATGTCATTAATGTGAGGAATAATGAGATAACATGCACAAAACACACAGAGGAGCCCCAGATAAACACATTACCAAAAACATGAGAACTGAAGGAGCAATTATGTCTAGAAACCTCTTTTACATGAAAAATGGAAAAGCAAGATTAAGTAAATATGGGCAGAGGAAATGATGACCTTCAAAGATATCCACACAGGCGCATGTGTCTCTGTTTGATAAAGGCCCTGGTGGTGCAGTGGTTAAGGCTCTGTGCTCCCAGTGCAGGAGGCCTGAGTTTGATCCCTCATCAAGGAACTGATCCCACATGCGACTAAGAGTTCTCATGCTGCAACTAAGACCCAGCACAGCCAAATACATAAAGAAATAAAAACATTAAAAAAAGGAATTTCAAAGGCGGGTGAGCAATTTTTATCCTCATCACTATTACACTACCTTCAAGGTTTATACAATCACTCAGAGGACAATCTACCATTGTGTTTTTTGCTGGTAAGTTTTATTTTTGTCCTGAACTTCTGCTAAATCTTACAACTTCTGAAAATCTTACAACACAGTCACATTACTTACCCCCAAGTTCCCTTACCGAAACATTTCACACTGTGTAACAACTAAAATCATTATTTACCTACAAGTCCTTCCGTATGCTTTTGATTTATATGTTCAGTCATGAGAATGAGTTACTATTACCACTGTTTGGTGCTACCAACATGGTAAAATAAAAATACATACATACACTTGCATGTATATATACTTTTTTCAAAAAATATTTTGAAAGCAAGCAGAGGAGCTTCAATAGACGATATCCTCTCTAGAGAGAGTACACGGCTTCAAAAATTATCTTTTAAAATTTCCTGACAGAATAAGCTTTGATGCTGGTTTGGGAAAGGTAGGTCACCCTATGGAAGATGTCTAAATGCTTCATGGAACTTCCCTTTCAAAGTAAAGGTAACCTTGTCAAAGTAGTGATACATACTTCAAGAGTAAACAGCTCTAAGTTAGAAAAAATATACATGCCAGCAGCAAGAGCTTCAGCAAGAAGAGTGCATATCTTCTAAATTCTAAAGCCCTAAGCTGCAGATAGGTTCAAGATGGTAAAAAGCAAATTTAACTTTTTCACAGATCAAAAGAAAATGAGTAGACAAACTGTGTTTCACAGTTAACAAAATTCAACTCCATCCAATCAACAGATTATTGCTTTTCCTCTTCTTAAGTTACTCAAGTCTTTTTAAAAAACTTAAAAAAAAGACTGCTTAAGGACTTGGGACTCACCTGGTGATCCCGTGGTTAGGAGTCTGCCTTGCAATGCAGGAGACACAGGTTCGATCCCTGGTTGGAGAACTAAGCTCCCACATGCCTCGGAGCAAGTAAGCCCACACAGGGCAGCCAGTGAGTCTGTGCGCCCCCAGCACAAGATCGCACATGATGCAACTAAGACCCATGAGGCCTCAATAAATATTTTTTAAAAGAGATTGCTCAAAAACTTGAGACCCTATTTTAAAAAGTCACTCATTTTCCCCATCCTTTAAAAGTAACGTTCAGCTTTTAATGTGATGTCGCAGTTAACTTAAGCTTCAAGGTCAATTTTTATTTGGTCTCAAATAGTCCACTTTCTCTGCATCCATTCTGCCTTTAAATTCTGGTTTACCAAGTTGGTCAATTTAGGAATATAGGGGTTGGGAGCTGGAGGCCACGATGTGCTGAGGCCAGCGAACCAAGGGCTTTCTGCCCTCTCCTCACATTTCAAATCCAGTCCTAGCTTTGTTCCTTTGTATAGATATCCTTCAGCATCCCCACGTGTAATGAATACACAGGGGTACATAACTCTGTTCTTTTATTATAGTTTTTGTTTCTAGCTAAAGGAGTTAAATGGAAAACTGAGAATTCATTCTAGTTTACATATATCCAAATAATGAATTCTCAGGTCTATAACAGTCTATAGGGATGTGGCCAAGCCTCTAATGTCTTTTTGGAGATAGGCATATCACTGATTTTTAGCAATGCAGGCTCACTCCCCAATCCTTGACCTGGCTAATAATTCACTACCATAGAAAGACAGAAGTCAGAAGGCTTGAATTTAAAGCCTACTATTTGCGTGAGCCTGAGTTTCTACTTCTTAAAAATGGGAATAGTAATACCCGACCATCTATCCACCTATTATTTTACAGTAGTGTTACGGAGACTACAAATGAGATGACATATTGAAAATGACCTAAAAAGAGACAAGAGCTATAAAAATGTAAAGTTATATTATTATAAGAAATACCACTGGATGGCCAAATCTGTTTGGAGATCTGTTTTTTGTAAGTACTAACATAAAACTAAGAAATTCCCCAATTATACGATCACATTCAAAAGAAACTGCTTCAGTGCTTTATAAAAAGCTTCACTCCTCCCATTCTGAATCTCAGAACTACCAACTGTGATTAGAGAGCAGTTGACATAACTAAGTAAATTAGAATGTCCCAAAGGGAAAATCTGGGGCTGCAAATACAGCTTGAAATTCTGTCCAGTGGGTACACAGAAAGGCGCTCAACACCTTCAGTCGTTAGGAAAACGAAGATCAAAACCACAAACAGCTACAACTTGACACTCACTAGGATGGCTGAAATAAAAAGCTAGGCAGTAAGTGCTGGTGAGGACGTGGAGAAACCGGAATCCTCATGCACAGCTGGTGGGGACGTGAATGGTACGGCACACTTTAGTTTCTCCAAGAATTAAACACAGGGTAACCATTAAATACCACACAACCCAGCAATTTTACTCGTCGATATATATACTCAAGAGAATTGAAACGGCTATTCACAGAAAAACCTGCAAGCAAATGTTCGTGACAACATTATTTCATAATAGTCACAAAGCAGTAACAATGCAAATGCCCATCAACTGGGAAATGGATAAACCAAACTGTGATATATCCATACAACAGAATAGTGCTTAGTCATAAAAAGGGAAGTGATACTGATATAAGCACACCATGGGTGAACTCTGGAAACACTATATTAAGTGAAAATCCAGACACAACAGGCCACACCATATGATTCCAGGTATGTGAAATGTCCAGAAAAGGCGACTCAGAGACAGAAAGTGGTTTCCAGAGGTGGGAGAATGGGGTGTGGGGAGTGATGGCTAATTTATACAGTGCTTATTTTGGGGGGTGATGAAATGTTCTGGAATTAGATAGTGATACTGGCTGCACAAGTTTGTGAATACATCAAAAACCACTCAAGTGTATCCTATAAAACAGTGAGAAGTACCTCAAACTCAAGTTCTTAATCATTGCCTGGAATCTTCCTTCAGTTCAGTCGCTCAGTTGTGTCCAATTCTTTGCGACCCCATGAACCGCAGCACGCCAGGCCTCCCTATCCATCGCCAACTCCCGGAGTCCACCCAAACCCATGTCCATTGAGTCGGTGATGCCATCCAACCATCTCATCCTCTGTCATCCCCTTCTCCTACTGCCCTCAATCTTTCCTTAGCATCAGGTCTTTTCCAATGAGTCAGCTCTTCGCATCAGGTGGCCAAAGTACTGGAGTTTCAGCTTCAGCATCAGTCCTTCCAATGAATATTCAGGGCTGATCTCCTTTAGGATTTGTTTTTTTTTTAATTTTTTTGGTTTTATTTATTTTTTAGCCATGCCACATGGCATGCAGGATCTCAGTTCCCCGATGAGGGGTGGGACCCACACCCCCTGCAGTGGCCGTGCCGAGTCTCTACCCACCAGGCCACCAGGGAAGCCGCACTCCTGACTTGTCCCTGCACTGACTCCGTAATGGCTACTTTCCCAACTGGAAGCATCTTCCAGAGGTCTTTCTTCAGCTCTAAGAACCTGATGCTGTGGCTTCGTTGCTCGAGTTTTCACACATCTGCTACCTCCTGATTTTGCCTGTGACCCATATGATCAGCTGTCTCCACTTCAGAAACTGGACTGCCCCTTGCCGTCAACAGAAGTTTGGCCCATTCTAGCCCACCATCATCCATCCATTCTTATGGGGATTCAGACAGATTATAAAAGTAACAGTTTCCTAGGTTGCAACAAAAACTCTTTCGAGTCAGCTCTATGGTTTCGGGCTTTCTGACCCTTCTCCAGATGACCATCCCCAAAGAGGACCAGGAGCTCTCTGTGGGAATCTTCTCCGGGGTGCCGCCCTCTTGCACAACAGACAGATGACAAGCAGATGTTTTCCTCAATTACGCCATAGGCTCGATGACATCAATTACCACACACTGGATGTTCTGAAGTGACTGTTTCCAAAGGCAATCGTTTCTGGTGACAGCTTATAAGAGTAAACTCTTATTTTATATCACACCTTTGGCCTGTAAGTCAGACAAGCAGGGAAATCCTTCCCGGGCAGATCTCAGTCTACAAGGTCTACCGAAAACAGGGACGGAAAGCCTCACTAGCTGGACTGTTTCCTTCAGTCATCTTGTGCATTATGTTAGATAACTAGGAAGGCAGAACACAATGTATAATTTAGTAATTCCCCAGATATTTTAATGAATGTATAAAAGCATATAATGACAGGGACTTCCCTGGTGGTCCAGTGTTGAAGAATCCACCTTGCAAGTGCAGGGAACATGGGTTCGATCCCTGGTTGGGGAGCTAAGATTCCACACGCTGCAGAGCAGCTAAGCCCACACACCACAACTACGGAGTCTGAGCATCAGAACTAGAGAATCTATGCACTGCATGATGCAACTAAGACCTGACGCCGCCAAATAAATAAAAGTTTTTTTTTAAATAAAATAATGATGCATGCTCTGTTGCTTCAGTCATGGCCGACTCTTTGCAACTCCATGGACTGTAGCCCCCTAGGCTCCTCTGTCCATAGGATTCTCCAGGCAAGAATACTGGAGTGGGTTGCCATGCCCTCCTCCAGGGGATCTTCCAGACACAGGGATCTAACTGACGTCACTTAAGTCTCCTGAAGTGGCAGGTGGGTTCTTTACCACTAGCGCCACCTCGGTGAGTACCAATTAAATGTCAGGCACTGTACCATATACCACAGATACATTATTTCTCACAAGAGGCCTATAGGGAAAATACTTTTCTACTAGAGCTGCAGAATCAGGGGTCAGAGATCATAAAATGTGTCCAGGGTCACACAGCTCATCCTAGCAGTAAAGTCAGAATTCAAACCTATGCTTTTTAGCCTCATCTCCCCCTATCTTATCTTCAGAGCCCATTAATTCAAATGTCAAATCACTTCAATGAAATATATACCACGTTGGGCCACGTGTTCAGGACCTTCTTGATATCCTTGACAGATGCATTAATATGGCAATTTTCACAGTTTTCCAGTAGAGTGAAAGGACACTTTTGTTCCGAATTTAAGCACCACCATTTCTTTTTTTAATAACAAGGAGAACAAGCTGCCAGACCTAACACGAACATTCACAAAACAAAAACCAAGAGGAGACCAAAGGGAATACACTATTTATTGGCAGATAAACTTGAGTGACATTTTCTCTGGCAAAGTCTGTTTGTACATTCTGTACTCTGACATTCACTTATACAAGCATTTCACATCCTTGACTTCACCGAGGGGGCTCAGAACATGGAGGTTTAGCACAGCAGGGGGCCTCAGAGATCATTTCATCCCCCGCCTCCTCACTTAACAGAAGGAGGCCACCCTGGAGAGGGTCAGTCCACACGGCAGGGACTGCCGGCGCCAGGGCTGGACTCCAGATCCGATCGAAGGGCCGCCCCACCACACTACCACCAGCTTTTCCACAGCGAGCTCTACCTGGTCAAACGGACTGTCAGTGTGTGTCACAACCGTGACCTAAAACAGAAGTTTTCCAGACTCACAGACACAGAGGACAGACTTCGGTGGCCAGGAGGGGAAGGGGAGGGATGGACTGATTGTGAGTTTGGGGTTAGCATATGCAAACTAGTACACACAGGACGGATAAGCAACGTGGTGCTACTGTATAGCACTGGGGGCTATATCTAATACCCTGGCATAAACCATGATGGAAAGAATACAGAAAAAGAGTATATGTGTATCACTGAATGCTGCAAACCGCAAACCAACGATGACGACCTGTGTGCTTGGTCTATACTTCCATCACAAAGAAATGCGTATATAAATAAATAAAAGTTTCCCCAGACACCATTTCTGGCCAAAAGGAAAATAAAAGCCTATCGGGAATTGATGTCAAAATCAAATGACAGGGTCCGATCAGTCAAGCGTTTCCATGTCCGTTAGGAACAGGAACATGCTCAGGTGGCCTCAACCTGCAGCTAGGAGGGTATCACTCACAGAGGTGCACAGTCTCTGTGTCCTTCTGGAATCACAGAAGCCTCCTCCTGCTCCTGAGCAGTCGGCCATCTCCTGTTGTGCAGGGGACAAACAACGGGCAGACGGTTGCCAGGGTTTTCATTCATTACACCACAGGCTGAATGGCATCGGCTACCACATAATGGACATTTCACAGTGACCCTGCTTCCTTTGTTCAAACAAAGTATCTAAGTGTCTCAGCAAAGGAACCCATCTATTTGGGTCTTCAAGAGAATGAAAAGACAGGAATCTCAGGAATAATTGCACACTTTGCCCCAGTAATGATTTTATGACTTGTCTAACTTCCCCTGTGCCTTCTTACCCTTGGAGGTGTTATGTCCAGGCAGGATGGGAGGGAAGAAACCTCAAAACCTTTAAGTGGGTCTCAAAGCTCAATACATCAATGTCAGGCGGATCACCCCGCACCCCACTGCCCTGCCCTGGAAATGGGCTACAAAGTGCACTGAAAGGCAGCCAAAAAGGAAGAGAAACACATCAGGGTCAAAATCAAAGCTCAAGGGCAGAAACTCCACCCCTCGCTCCCGGCTAGGAGACTCTCCCTGGACTCTACAAAAGATACTAGTTCAGGGCCCATAAACATCCTATAACAGGGGTCCCCAGCCCCCGGCCCCAGAACGGTACTGGTCCATGGCCTGTTAGGAACGGGGCCTCACAGCAGGAGATGAGCAGTGGGCAGGCAGGCAAGCCAGCAGAGCTTCATCTGTATTAACAGCCGCTCCCCATCACTCACATTACTGCCTGGGCTCCACCTCCTATCAGATTAGCAGTGGCATAATAAACATAACGAACTTGAATCACCCTGAAACCATTTCGCTCCCCCCTGCCCCCCTGGTCCATGGGAAAATTGTCTTCCACAAAAGCAGTCCCCGATGCCAAAAAGGTTGGGGACCACAGTCCCAGAGGATCTTCTGCCTCCCTGGGAAGTCCCTGTTCTGCTTTCTCTCTCATTAAAGCCCCACTTTCCGCAGCCCTCCTGAATGGGAGAGGGGGCAGCATGGAACCACTGTCCAGCTTCCCTGATGGCGTCCCTCTGTCCACCTTCATTTCTGCCACAGTCCTCTGGGATACTGGTAAAAACCTCTTTCTCAAAAAAGTGACTGATCAAGAGCATGGAAAAGTTAGCCTTAAATCGGCAGAGCTGGCACCTTCAAGACGGATACGTGGGGTCTTCAGGGTTATTTTCTTAAGTGTGGCTGCATCCCATAAGGACTGTGTTTGAAGTAAAAAAGTATGCTGTGAAACCGTGGGGAGAATACTAGAAAGGAATTGGGATCAGGGAAAGAGAGCATTAAGTTTGATCAATGAGAGGAGTTGGGAGGTAAAAAGCCTTTGGATAAAGTAAAGAGAGGAACTTCCCTGGCGGTCCAGTAGTCAAGACTTCATCTTCCAATGCAGGGGATGTGGGTTCAATCTCTGGTCGGGGAGCTAAGATTCCACTTGTCTAGTGGTCAAAAAACCACAATATAAGATGGAAGCAATAGTGTAACAAATAAAGACTTTAAAAATAGTCCATATAAAAAAAAAACTTAAAAAAAAAAAGAAACAGAAAAAGACAGTAGAAAAAGGAAGGGCTCTGGAGTCTTCCATGTGGGTTTCAGATTTGGATTTGAGTGTCTGGCTCCACCATTTAGCAACCACATGCCCTTAAATGGTTTGCCTTTCAGGTCTCTGAACCCTGGTTTGTAGCTGTCAGAAGTCTATGACGACGTACATCAAATGCCTGCTCTAGACCTGGCGCATGGTAAACACGTGCAAAAAATCACAGTGGTCTTATTATTACTACTCTTACTCCCACATTAGGAGAAGAGCTGAAGGAGCCCTGGTAACAGATGGAAGTGGGTGGATGTGACGAAAACCTCGCAGGCACACAGTAACCTGGACTCCCCTTCCCAGTGTCCAAGATTATAGGGAAATAAAAGTAAGTTTGTATGACCTAAGCAACATATTCACTATTTTAAAACCTGAGCTAAGGCAACCAACCAGTGTAAAACCAGGTTAATAATGTGCTCTATAATCCCCTCACTTTTGCAAACTGGACATGAATATAACCCTTTCTCTGACTTAAAGAATAGACTTTGGGAGGGAGTGTGCAGGTAAATATTTTACACCTAACATCCTCTATGCTATGCTTTGGGAAAGAACCAGAGATACCTAAGATGAGACAGTGTGATGCTGATGATAAAGTTTATACTAACATAATCATCTGGTCGACCTCAAGTGACGCCAGAGTCTGTGCTCTTAAACACTGTGCCAGGCGAGCTCTCCTGACATGCGAGCACTGGCATAGAGCTGGAGGCCCATGTCATTGACACCTCAACTCCCCTACACAGACTCATGCAGTGAACACTTCCTTGGCACGAGGGGAGAAATGAGGCAGAGACCCCTTGTCCAGGCAGAGCAGGAGTGTTTTTAGACAAGCTGTTGGCATATCCGGAGGGGGATGGAGATGCACCAGGCAGAAATGGGGCCAGAGTCCAGCAGAAGGGAGCACAGAGAGGGCATGGAGTGAGAATGGAGACCAGAGGAACACCCGAACAAAGCGAGTGGATTCTGTGGCACACAACTGTGACAATTAGAAGACGGAAAGGCAGGTATGTGGTGACAGGGAGTCTTGGTCCCAGCAAGGGTGAAAGAGAAAATGGCTGATAAAAGACTGAAATAACGCCATCTGCAGCAACATAGATGGACACAGAGGTTATCAAACTAAGTGAAGTCACACAGAGAAAGATTAAATATACACACTACAATATATAAAACAGATGCACCGGGGACTAGACTCAATATTCTATAATAACCTATTAGGGAAAAGAGTCGGAAAAGAATATATATGTATGTGTATGTATGTGTAACTGAATCACTTTGCTGTACACTTGAAATTACTACAACATTGTTATCAACTATATTTTGATAAAAAAAAATTAAAAGAAAATGGCTGAGGTGTGCTAGGATGCTGCCCTGATAGCCCAGTTGGTAAAGAATCCACCTGCAATGCAGGAGACCTGGGTTTCTTCCTTGGGTTGGGAAGATCCCCTGGAGAAGGGGAAGGCTATCTAATCCAGTATTCTGGCCTAGAGAATTCCACAGACTGTATAGTCCACGGGGTTGCAAAGAGTCGGACACGACTAAGCGACTTTCACTTTGTGCTAGGATGCGGGAATAAATCCCTACTAAACGCTATTGTAATTGTGCCACTAACACTCATTCTTCTATAGTAACATCCTATAAGAACCCCACTGGTGGTCTTGCTGCATTTTAAAGAAATGACTTTTACTCACTAGAAGAATCCTTTCCTTTGCACAGCTCCTCAGATTCTGCAGAGCTTGCACCTTCACTGTCCCATTTGCTCTGGAATGCAAGTTGGCTGTTGCCTGAATTTTCTGCAAGAGCAGCTCTAGCAATGGTTGGATACATCCCTGGACGAGTGTCAAGCTCTCTACTCATGTGCAGAATGAGCCCTGGGGAGTGAGGCCAGGATGGCATCTAAAATCTCATGATACCGGGATTACCCTGGTGGTCCAGTGGTTAAGACTCTGCGCTCCCACTACAGGGCACATGGGTTTGATCCCTGGTCAGGGAACTAAGATCCCACGTGCCACATGGCGAGGCTGAAAGAAAATAAATGGTGGAGCATTTTAAAAAATAAATTAAAAATATAAAAATCTCACAAAACCAAAATACAGTCTGTCAACAACGGCAGAAAAAAGTTAACTGTTGTCTCAAGCTCTAGGGACACTTCCTCAAGAAAACCTTTGGGAATCCTTGAGACCTGAAAGAATGAGAGATGTTTTTAAAAGGAGTTTGGCTCTATAAGTGTCCTCCCAAGAAACAATAGAGACAGCAAATGAGCCTTTGGTTCAGGACATCCCAACAAATGTGATAAAGAACAGACTATTAATAGTGGATAGACTTAGGTACTGTGATTGTCATTGGTCGAAACACTTTTGATAACTTTTAGGTGTAGACAGGGCTACAGGGAAGAGCCCTGTGAGGAAGAGCCCTCCTGGCTTGCTCTGTACTAGCCAAGAGGTCACTATATCAATGGTTCTTTTTTAATAAGACCTTCTGGGCCTACCCTACCTAAAATTTACACCCCACTGACATTTCACATCCTTTTTCTTGCTATTTTGATTCTTGGCATTGTTCTTACATGTGATATGTAAAACTACTTTTTTCATCTTGTTTATTATCTGTTTCCTCAATGGAACGTTAAGGTCTATGAGGAAGGGAATCTGTCTCTTTTGTTCAGCAATACATCCTTACCACCTGGAGCAGAGCCTGGCCCAGAGCTGAATGAGTTCAGAATGAAGCGAACATGTAGAGGTACATGCACAGACATTCTGAAAAGCATATTCTCATCTCAGTGAGTGAAAAAGCAGCAGCCAAGGAGACAGAACCCTAATAAGGTTCATATAAATGAGAAAAAGAGAAGAGAATTACTCTAAGTTGGGGGAAAAAATGCACGTTCAAGATAGAGATTCATTAAAAAGGAAAACAAAACGAACGAGGCTAAAAGCAAATACTGGTCATCTCATCACTAAAGTTAGTAACCATGGCTAATTGTCATATTTCCTTCTAATCTTTTTAAAAAAGAGATTTAACATATCTGAAATCCTATTAACTATATAATGTGTGTTAATTTTTTCCCCTTTGCGATTTAACTGTTTGCTTAATATCACTTGATTGTCACTGACAGGAGGACCTAAATCAAGTGAAATTTACTTGGGACCTTGGGGCCTTGCACCAACCCCTGTGAATCTCAAAGTTAGAATGAAGATGCATTTTAGAACTGTAAGTTCAAAGATGGCACAGAGGGGCTTCCCTGGTGGCTCAGTGGTAAAGAATCCACCTGCCAATGCAGGTTCAATCCCTGGGCTGCGAAGATCCCACATGCCACAGAGCAACTAAGCCCAAGCACCACAACTATCAAGCTTGTGCTCCAGAGCCCAGGAACTGCAGCTATTCAAGCCCGAGCACTCTGGAGCCTGTGATCTGGAACAAGAAAAGCCACTGCATTGAGAAGCCCGCACACTGCAAAGAAGAGTAGCCCCAGCTCACTGCAACTAGAGAAAAGCTCACATAGCAACAAAGACCTGCTGCTAAGTCGCTTCAGTCATGTCCAACTCTGTGTGACCCCACAGATGGCAGCCCACCAGGCTCCCCCATCCCTGGGATTCTTCAGGCAAGAACACTGGAGTGGGTTGCCATTTCCTTCTCCAATGCATGAAAGTGAAAAGTGAAAGTGAAGTCGCTCAGTAAGTGTCGGACTCTTCATGACCCCATGGACTGCAGGCTCCTCCATCCATGGGATTCTCTAGGCAAGAGCACTGGAGCGGGTTGCCATTGCCTTCTCTGAACAAGACTTAGCACAGTCAAAAATAAATAAAGTTACAAAAAAAAAAAAAGACTAGAAATTAAAAAAAAAAAAAGATAATGAGATGTTAAAACTGTAGCCCCAAACCACCTGGGCACACGACAGACTACATTTCCCAGCCTCCTCTGGAGTTGGCTGTGGCCATGTGACTGAGTTCCAGCCAGAGTGACCTGCAACATTTACAGGTCTGATCTAGGAGAACCTCGCATCTGTGCTACTCCACTATTTTCCCCTCTTGCCAACTGGAATGCTATCAGCAATGTGGCCTTTGGATATGGCCGGGCCATAAAATGGGAGGAGCCCTGAATTCCTCACTCAATGGAGGAGTCACCTGCTAATCAGAAACATCCACCCTGGATATGAGCAAAAAATAAACTTCAGCGGCATTTGAGCCATTACACATTCTTGAGTCTATTTATAGCTGCAGTCTAGCCTACATTTACCTAATGCGTGTGCTGTGTGCTTAACTGCTCAGTCGTGTCCGTCTCTTTGTGACCCTTTGGACTGTAGCCTTCCAGGCTTGTCTCTCCGTGGGATTTTCCAGGCAAGAATACTGGAGTAGGCTGCCACTCCCTCCTCCAGGGGATCTTCCTGACCCAGGGATCGAATTCACATCTCCTGTGTCTCCTGCACTGGCAGGCGGATTCTTTACCTCAGAGCCATCAGGACGTTTACCTATCAGAACTCTCATAACCTTTATTTTCTGTAACAGAATAAGAAAGCTTATCAGTCACTATGACAAAGACATTGACACAGGTGAAGAATATATTAACTTGTCCATTTAACAAGCATTTATTAAATGTCTACTATGTGCCAGGCATGTGCTGAGCATCGCAGCAACATTCAAATGTATTAACACATTACTGATCGGGAGATTTTTGCAGAAGCTAATTCCTGTGGCTGGTGATTTATTTTGCAAGTGAAGACTGAAAGTCTCCAGTCAGTAATGTTTGGGTAACAAAAGACCTATTTACACATCTCTGGCCAATAATGTGTTACACTTTCTATTTTTCTTCATGAAAGAGGCATAGGACAGGGACTGTCTTTCCCTGGTCCTACTTCTAGTTCTGTTACCATGTGCCTGGAATACTGCTCACCTGTTGGCTTACAGACTGCAGTTCCTCTGGCTTTCCTCATGAGAGAGGTGGCTGAGGGGCCTCCAACATCACCCATCCTCGCAAGATGGAAAACGAGCTGGGGGAGAGAGTCGAGTGGGGCTCCAGTGCCTGGCCCGTGAGGCCTGTACTAGGAAAGCTGGCCGAGCCGGCTGTCCAGGGGCATGACTAGGGCAGCTGACCTGGAGGCAAACAGGGCTGCTGCTCACACATGCTTCACATCAGGATCCAGAGCTTGAATGGAGGGCAATCTCAAAGCAGTCACATAATTGGGTTTTGCTCGGGCCTCGCCAAAACACACAGGCCCACATTTCCAAGAGGCGAGTAATAAACTCGATTGGGCCTTCGTCCAGGATTTCTGCCTTTTGGCAGGCCAGCACTGGTGCAGAGGAAGTGAGGGGCCAGGTCTGAGGAAGTGCTGTATAGCGTCCCTTACAGCCAGATACACCAGAATGCGCCCAATCCCTTAGCTGGATTTCCTGCCACACAGGGGACCAGCTGTGTTTCTTACTGGAGAGAAAGGCTGCCCAAAGGACAAGAAAGGGGCACAACTCTGTCCCAAGGGCTCAACCAGAAATTCACACTAGGGTAGCTTGTCAGACAAAAAGGAAATCTGGAACATTCCACAAATGCCTCGCCCTCAGCCCTTCAGCAAAAAGAAACCCAACATTTCAATGCTCTTGTCAAAATTTATAGCTTTAACCAATGCTGCCAAACCCACTTTATAATGTGAAGTCGAGCAAGCAGTGACCAATGCCAGGATATGTTTAAAAGCAGCAACAGGAATCGAACAGTGTTGTCCCTGGGGGGACATTTGGTTCAAGGTGGCAGGCAAAGGGTAACCTCCTCACCTGGCCAGCGGCTCACACAAAGCAGGCTTCTTGCCGAAGGGGCTCAGAGTGAATGCTAACACAATTCGGACATGGATTCTCTGTGCAAACTGTGAGAAACTCACTTAACCTTGGTCAGCCTCTCCCCCAGCCCCATGGGAGGAAACATGGTACAGGAAGTCAGGTCAAATACTTGGAAAATGGCTCCAGCTGGGTCTCAGACATTACAGTATTGTCAACTGAAAGAAATCCCTGCCCAAGAACAGGAGCTCATTCCTTCCAACACTAGTTGAGAGCCTACAGCATGAAAAAGGAATTAAAACCCAATGATAAGGTTCTGTGGTAGTAGAATGTAAGTAGTAAAGTAAAGCAGAAAAAGAGGAGGGGAAATCAGAAAGATTCATCTTCTACTGTCTAAGTTATTAACTTGGAGAAAAAGCTTGGACAAATCCCCAGTAAACTCAGGGACGCTTGGTTTTCAGTGTGCCATAAAAGGGCTGAATTTGAGAAATTTGAGGGTGTCTTTATAATCCCAGGTAATCATGCGGCTTAAGTGTTCATCTGAAAACGCTTCATTTGGATTAATGTTAAGAGAGCATGCTTTCAACATAGGTAACAATGAAACACACAGAGGCTATCAGAATCACTCATGAATTTAGTTTTAAGGCCTTTAAGCAAGTACATAGAAACTGTAACAAAGGTAACCTAGTGGCTTCAGCTCAGCTAGGAACATATTCTAAACCACGAACACATTCCCTCACTGACAGCAACTAGAGGGGCAGAAACAAGATCCAGGTCAGTGACTGTGAGCCACTCAGCTGTCTCAACTATATCTTCCTTGGGCTTCCTTCCAGGTCTTTGCCACTGGCCTTCCTCCCCATGTCCTCGGCCCCTGCGGAAAGCCCTTACATTAGGGGGATGCACATTCCTTTCTTCCTTACCTTTCAGTAACCCCGATTTCAATGGAAGATGTGACCTAAAACTGAAAGTGTCTGCCTGCCAACCTGAATCCTTAACTAGAAATGATGAGATACCAATAGAAATCACTGGAACGATCAGAGGCGAGATATTCACAGCTGAGAGGCCGAGGACCACTCACGTGCCAATCCAGCTTCACATTTCTCATGGCCCACTGGTCCACAGGTGCAGTTTGCTTTTTACAGAGCAGAATAAACAGTTAAATTA
The DNA here is from genome assembly GCA_006408695.1 of Aepyceros melampus. NCBI lineage: Eukaryota > Metazoa > Chordata > Mammalia > Artiodactyla > Bovidae > Aepyceros > Aepyceros melampus. The sequence continues at coordinate 124,510 of SJXQ01005248.1, forward strand.
ACTACAAAAACTCCAGACAACACGTATCTGTGGCATGAAGGAAATCAGGCAGGACTTGCAGACTGGGTTAAAAATGATCAGTTGTGCCTCTGTGTAGTTCTTTGTGATACTCAGGTTGTTGATAGTATTTAAGATGAGTCAATATTTAGGCTGCTGCTGGTATTAGGAAAGTTCACCCAGGCCAATTCAGAGCAGTAAGGTTAGGTTTTTCTCTCTCAGCCATTATTTTCTGTTATTATTTTTTTTTCTATTTGTCATTATTTTTATTCAAAACAATAACAAGAGCTAATACCACAGTGTTTATTATACAGCAGACATGGTCCCATACTTTACACAGAGTAACTCATTTAACCTTCACCAGAACCTTTCTGAGGCAGACTACTATTTTTATCCTCATGTAACAGAAGAGGAAACAGGCTTAGAAGAATCAAGTCGCAGGACTTCCCTGGTGGTCCAGCAGCCAAGATTCCACACTCGCAGTGCAAGGGGAAAACCATCCTTGGTTGGGGAGCTAGACCTCATGCACGTGTCAGAGCTGAGAGTCTGCATGTCACAACTAAAGATACCACGTGTCTCAACTAAGAGACATGTCTCAACTGGGCACAGCCAAATTTAAAAATAAGAATCAAGTAACTTGCTCGAGGTCACACAGCTCATTAAAGGCAGTGGCAAGGTCTGATCTCGGGAATGGGGCTCTGGAGTTCGCACTTAGAATCACCACACAGAACTGCTTATAAAATCAAGGCCTGAGTTCTTTCCACCTCCACTGAGCACTCAATAACTCCTGGACTCACAACTGTGCGACTACTCAATAGTCACTCTCAACAAACCCTCTCCTTCAGAAGAAATACACAGGCTCCTCAGGTGTGACTGGTCTGTGCCCAGCGTCCTCTTTTTAAAAACCTGCCTAGTTCCCCCTGTTCTTTCAAAACAAATGCCCCCGGGCTCTTGCTACCTCAGGGGCCTCACTCTCAAGAATTCACCTTGTGTTCATTATCCACCACCTCTTCTCGCCTATCTCTTCACTCTCAACCCACTAGCCTGTTCTAATGTACTACCTGCAAAAAAAAAAAAAAAAAAACTCAAAAAACCCAAATCTCATTTGATTTTCATCCACTTTTAATTCCATAGTATCAATTTCTGCATCTGCGTAACAAGGGCTTTGGACCAGAAGCTCTCTCAGGCTCTTCCAGTTCTGACACCTGCATCTTACTGGAGAGATTTCCTGGAACAAGTTTAGTTTCTCCACTGTCCCCCTGAAGCCCCGAGGTTAATTTTCTTCTGAGACTCTCAGCTGGTCCCACACCTGGCAACACTCTCCTCTCTCCATTCACTTCCCAAATCCCAGTTTTCCTAGCAGACGTGACTTTAGCCTCACCCAATCCAGAATATCAGAATCCTGAACTCTCCCAGGCCTTCGGTTGTGAATCCCAACTGAGTACTCCACGTTGATGGCACGAATCTTTCATCTTACTGTTCTGTGTATCTTTGTTCCCTCGCCTAGATGGAAGCTCTCAGCGAGCAGGGACCATATTACGCTTCTCTATGACCCTTAAAGCCCCTCACTCTAGGTCAGCTGACAACAGCTGCTCGGCCATGCTGGCTGGCTGGCTGAGGTCATCCTAAAGCTACCAGGAAAACTAGTGGTAGTTTCCAGTGGACAAGACTCTCTGGTGCGAAGGGAGACACCCCTAGCTTTCACTCCTCTCTGATAAAACACATTCCCATCAACTTTTTATTCAAGAGCATCATCCAGATTTAGCAATAGGAAAGCCTGGCTAACTTCTTGGTTTTCTTCTATCTGAATCAGCAGTGGTTACAGCCACATTTCCCTCTGAGCCAAACGGAAAGCGCTGATCCCAAGCGCTGCAGCTTTCAGGGCTTCTGGCTGATCCAGGTTCTACTTCCACTAATACACATTCTCCACGGTTATTAGGCCCCTTGACTTTTCCACACATATAGCATATGTTACTTCCTTACACTTGCAACCCAACTTCCAGGAAACATCTGGAATAATACAAGCGAGCTGGTGTTTGATCAAAACGACATCCTCTGCTTTATTCCTTTGGAAGTGACTAATTTCAGCCCTGGGGTTTGAAGTGAGTGCATGCAGACACGTGTGTTTCAGGAGTTTGCACCAAGAGAGATGACACGTCTCCAATGAAAACCTGCAAACTGTGCTCACCTCTTTGGCCCTAAGAGAGCTAACGAGGCATTGCTCATTCCGGGCCTGCTCCCTCTGCCTGGCAACAATTCTGGCCACTACTGATGGCTCAAAGTGAATTCCAAGGCTCCTCAAGCACAGAATTTTAAACCTAGTTTAACTGTTTTTAATGAACGCTCCACAGCACTGGTGCTCAACCCTGGGTACTTGTGAGAATTATCCAGAGTGTGTTCATGAACACCAAGGCCTGGCTTTCTCCCTCCCCCATCTACCTCCCTTCAAAAGTTTCCATGTAACTGGTTTGGAGTGAAATCAACATGTCACTTAAAAGCATCTCAGCTATATTGCATGAATGAAGGTGATATTTTCAGCATGATAATGGCACTCTGGCTGTGTTTTCAAAAAGGAGTTTTTGTCAATGGAAAAACTGGTTTTTAAAAAAAAAGTCTCCATTTAGTTAATGGTATTGTACCAATGTGAATTTCCTGGTTTTGTCATTGTGCTAAGGCTTTGTAAGATGCTCGTTTTAGACAAAGTAATGAGAGGCATATAAGGGATCCTCTGAATTATGTTTTGAACTGTCCTCTAAGTCTGAAAGTAATTCAAATTAAACAGTTTTTTAAAGGGGTCCTCTATTTTTAAAGATATATATGCTTAAATATTCATGAATGAAATAATATGCCTGAGATTTCCTACAAAACAGACCAGTTGGGTAGGTGGAAGAGAGTGGGGGTGTGGATGAAACAGGGGTCTTCACAAGTTGATGCCTGTAGTAGCCGGACAGGACAGGACAGGACAGTAGCAGGGAGGAGAGGAAAGGCTCGTATTTGTCTACTTCAGTGTCTGTGTAAAGTTTTCCACCATATATACTGGAGTGAAAATTCCCAAGTGATTCTAACACTCAGGCCCAAGAAACCACTCCGGAGTTGAGAGTGTGGTATAATGAACTCTGTCTGTCTGGTACTATCAACTACAAAATACTCTGCCTGGATCTTTGACAGTGGGCTAGACACTTAATCTTTCTGTACCACATTTTCCTAAACCATGAAGTGACAGGTATGGAGTAGAGGACCCTATCAAAAAGAAGACAGGAAACAGTAAAATGTTGATTTATTCTAAAATCTGAAAATTAATGACATAGTTAATTTCTAACACAGTCAAAAATGGTAAGGTCTTACGTCTACAGAAGCACTTCCCAAAGCAGGCTCTAAAAAACACCACTCCTGGGACTTCCCTGGTGGTCTGGTGGTTAAGAATTTGCCTTCCAATAGAGGAGACTCAGGTTCAATCCTTGGTTCAAGGTACTAAAATCCCATATCATGCAGGGCAGTTGGGCCCACATGCTGCAGTCGGAGCCTGCATGCCAGAATGAAGATCCTGCAAGATGCAACTAAGACCCAACCCAACCAAATAAATACTGTTGTTGTTTTGAGAGAGAGAGAGGTCAGAGGGTATGTGTACTGTGAAGATGCTAAAGATCAACTTAAAAAAAAAAAAGACTATTCATATAAGATGTTAACAGATGCTACCCAAGATAAGGGTTCCAAAATCAAATAAGTTTGAAAAGTGCTTATGTTCTTTACTGTAACATTGCTAAGAACTTTTAATAAGATAATATGCATTGCGACTTTCTGAGGATGATAATAAAATATGCAAGAAGTCTGACCTTCTTTGTATGGAACCAGTTTTACAGAACTTATCTTGGAAAATAATGCTCTAGATGAGTGGTTCCCAAATCCCATGTAATGGAGAATCGCGTTCGTATCATTCAATAAGTTGATGAAAATTGACAGACCACGTGCTAGGCCTACTGGAGAGGAGAGAAGAATTCAACGCTAAAACTACAAAAAAATCCAAGTGATTCTAATGCACAGTCCTGTTTGGAACTTCAAGTTCTGCCGACCATAATGTAGTAAAATAAGTCTAATATCGAAAAGGCCACATGCAAGATCAATGAAAAAGGTCATACTTAATACTTTTCCATATAAAAGTCATTAGTCCATAAGCAAAGCATATATGCACACAACATCCTACGGAGAGTAAACAGTAAAATAATGGAGGTGTTGGCACATTCACGTCTATCAGTAGAGCTGACGACTGCTTTGTCATCTCAGGGACGTAGTATGTCCATTACTAACCGATCATTAATTCACAGAGATTCTCCACTTTTTCCCTGTGCGTTTCCCCATGTCCATCTTCTCCTGCCAGAGTCAATGACCAGGACCACTTTGTTAAATGCCAGGAAATGCCATTCACATACGTGGTTTCTGCAAGTTACAGCTCCTTACCTTTTCTTTATATGACATCACTTCAAAGTATCAGAAGAGAAATTCCTTCTTGATTGAAAATTTTTGTAAACATAACTTACTTATACCTTGGTGCTCTCAGAGCTGTGCGATGCACTGGCCCAGTCAATGATATATTTAAATGTTTGAAAGAAGTATCCACTTATTGTTATTCATAATCACTTAACACGTGTACCACACACTCTTTCATTTACTAAGTACTTTCACGTGAATTATCTTGTGTCTTTCTTCACAAGAACCCTGTGGGTTAAGTAGGCAGAATTGTTTTTATCTAACCAATAAAAATCACTGAGCTCTTCCTGCTGACACAGTGAAAAATATAACTGAGGAAGATGTCAGATGTTTTGCTCTCAGAGAACTGATACTCGACTGGAAAACGAAATATAAACTACACACAGGAAAGAGCTGAAGTGTCAGTCAAAGCAAATTAGTATGGCAGGACGTCACACATACTAATAACAGTTAACACGTACTGAGCAATTTAATCTTCACTCAACCCTTCGGGAAGGTTACTGCTATTAGACCCATTTTTCATATGAGGAAACTGAGACCAAGAGAAGGAGGTAACCTTCCCAAGCAAATAAATGGAGAACCAGGATTCAAACTTCAGATCAGTCTACTCCACAGACCACTCTTTTCCATCACCACATTTTACTGCTGGAAAAGACAATGTTTCCAAAGTCATGGGGACAAATGTCAAGACACTGAAACAGAAAATGACTACTTCCCAAAAAAGTGGGGTCAGTGGTGCTACACCCCAGGAGAAGAGGACCCAGGAGTCACGGGGAATCACAAGCCTGAGTCAGCCATGCCACTTTCTCATGATCCATTACCTCTTTGATTCGTTTCACCAAAGCGTTCTGATCAAAAGCAACGGCCTCAGCGCACTGATGGAGGTGGTCCTGATAGCGCAGACAGAGCTGCAGCACGTGCTGAGAGTCCAGCTTCTCCAGCTTGGCGTTTGTTGGGGAAGTCTGGCCACTCAACAGCCCTTCAAAGCAGAAAAAAAGAAAAAAAAAAATGAAATGAAAAGTTACTAGTAAACTTGTGAATAGAGTAGTTTAATAACAAGTTCACAGAAGATAGAGTAAGAGGTTTAAATTTAACCTTGCATCTTTTGTCGGGTGCTAGTGACAATCATTTACGGAGCGTCTAGTAGGAACCAAGCACTTGGCAAAGTGCCTCCTGGGCATTATTTTTCAGACTTATAATTGCCCAGGAAAGTAAATGACCATTAGCTGCATTTTACAAGTGAGGAACCCAAGATGCAGAGAGGTTAAGTAACTTACCTAAAGTCACACAGTACGTGGTTTCTATAAGACACAGCACCTGATTCTTATGGCACTACTTTAAGATATTAAGAATATAAATCCCTTCTTGACTAAAAGAACTTTAAAACAGTTGTCCGAGAAACAGAAGAAAATATATATATAAGGCAACTGTTAGGAGGAAATACAAACATGAAGAAGTTTAAAAGCTGAGCAGAATGTCCACTAACATGCCTTCAGCCTCATCCTTTACATTTTCTTCCAACATCAGTGTAGCTAGATAACTATTAAATTCCCTTAAATTTGAACAGGACTTATTTTTCAAAGCCTTTCACACAGAATTACCTTACCTTTCTTTAAGGTGTGTAGACCAGGATAATTACTAGCATTTACAAAAGACGAAACATCAGTTAAAGAGCTTAAATGACATGCTAAAGGTCACATAACAAAGTCCTGACCAGAACTCAAGTCCCCTGATTTCTGATCACGTGCTTCCTTCCAACTCAAAGGTTCACAAACTTTTTGGTGTCAGGACTCTTTGATCCTCCCAGAAATTATTGAGGACCCCAAAGCACTTGTGTATGTAGTTTAAAGCAATATTCAAAGCTGTTAAAAATTAAAACTGAGCAGAGGGAGGAGAAGGTGAGACGAATCCAGAGTGGCACTGAAACATATACATAACCATATGTAAAACAGATAGCCAGTTAGAAGTTGGTGGTGTAACTCAGGGAGCTCAGTCTGGTGCTCTGTGACAACCCAGAGGGGTGGGATGGGGCGGGGGAGAGAGGGAGGGGACAGATGTATACCTATGGCTGATTCATGTTGCTGTATGGCAGAAACCAACACAACACTGTAAAGCAAATGTCCTCCAATTAAAAACTGAAAAAAAAAAAAAAATTCTTAAACACTTATCATTTTTAAAAATATTACTCAGCTATTAAAAAGAATGCATTTGAATCAGTTCTAATGAGGTAGATGAAACTGGAGCCTATTATACAGAGTGAAATAAGTCAGAAAGAAAAACACCAATACAGTATATTAATGCATATATATAGAATTTAGAAAGATGGTAATGAGGACCCTATATGCGAGACAGCAAAAGAGACACAGATGTAAAGGACAGACTTTTGGACTCTGTGGGAGAAGGCGAGGGTGGGATGATCCGAGAGAATAGCACTGAAACCTGTATATTACCGTATGTGAAATAGATGACCAGTCCGAGTTCAATACATGAAACAGGGCACTCAAAGCCAGTGCACTGGGACAACCCTGAGGGATGGGATGGGGAGGGACCTGGGATGGGGTTCAGGATGGGGAACACATGTACACTTATGGCTAATTCACATCAATGTGTGGCAAAAACCACTACAGTATTGTAATTAGCCCCCAGATAAAATAAATAAATAATAACCCCATATGTGTTAATGTAAATAACATATTTTAAAGCATATAACTACTTTCCCAAACAAAGAAGTGAGAAGAGTGGCATTCATTTACATTTTTCTGTCTTTTCACTGTCTTGGCTTCACAGCAAACAGCTAGACTCTCAGACCTGCTTCTGCATTTAATATGTTGCTATTTTACATCATGAAGCCACTGAAAAACTCTACTGTACACTTTTGTAAGAGGATGAGAGTAATTAACAATCATCTAAGTATTACTGTGAAAGTGGTTTTGACCTCTGAGAATTCCTCCTGGGAGCCTGGGGATCTCGCGGACCCCCTTCCACACCCAGAGTGGTACACTCACACCAGTGCCGATGGCACAGCGCAGATTCGAAATAAACAAGAAAAGCGCAGGCACTGGGCACCGTCAGGATGGGCTCGCGCACCCAAGCTTGCCTTGGGAAGCCTTCCCCACTGCTGCCTCCCAACCACCAATGTCGAACCTCCACTGGTTCTGAGGAACTGGGGCGTAAGCCAAGTTCTTTATCCCCTAAAGAAGCTGGAGGCTGGCTGACCCGATGGAGCTGTTCCAGAGAATCCTCTCAGCTCCTCCTCTGGCCTGACAGCAGAGTGAGCGCTGCGCCCCGCAGGGCCCTGCTCCCCTACCTCCACGGCCGACCCTGGCACGGGACAGCCTGGAGCTCCTCGGAGCCTGCCTCCCCACAGGAGCTTTTCACAGGGTTGACTTTGGCAGAAATAAGGATTTATGTTTTAGATCTGACGTTTTTATTGAGATCCTGTGTACAAGGTCTTGTGTATTCCTTCACCTAGCTTCTCCCAAAGGCAACATTTTGCAAAGCTATAATACAGTATCACAGTCAGGACACTGACATGGGTACGACCCACTAATCTGCTCAGATATCCCCACTTTACCTGGACGTGTGTTTAGCTCTGTACAGTTTGTTCACATGCGTAGGTTTGTGTATCACTACCACAGTCTGATATGGAGCCATTCCAATACCACAAGAAGTTCTGTTGCTTTTTATAACCACACCTACCCCTCTTCCATCCTCAGCTCCAAAAACCACTAATCTGTTCACCATTTCTAAAATTTGCCATTTCAAAAATGTTCAAAAAGGATAGGCTTTTTTCACTCAATATAATCCCTCAGACATTCATTTACTTGTTGCCTGTATCAGTAGTTTGCTCATTTTTATTTCTGAGTAGTCCTCCATGGTATGTATCACCCAGAGTTTGGTTAACTATTCACCTGTTGAAGGATATTTGGGTTGTTTCCAGTTTGGGGCTATGACAAACAAAGATGCTGTGGACAGTCGCCATACGGGTTTTTCTGTAAACATAGATTTTCATTTCTCTGGGATAAATGCCCAAGAGTACAATTGCAAAACAAAACAAAGAGTACAGTCAGCAAAGACTGGGAGCTGACTGTGGCTCAGATCATGAACGCCTAATTGCAAAATTCAGACTTAAATTGAAGAAAGTAGGGAAAACCACTAGACCATTCAGGTATAACCTAAATCAAATCCCTTATGCTTATACAGTAGAAGTGAAAAATAGATTCAAGGGATTACATCTGATAGACAGAGTGCCTGAAGAACTATGAACAGAGGTTCATAACACTGTACAGGAGGTGGTGATCAAAACCATCTGCAAGAAAAAATGCAAAAAGGCTAACTGGTTGTCTGATGAGGCTTTACAAATGGCTGAGAAAAGAAGAGAAGCAAAAGGAAGAGGAGAAAAGGAAAGATACACCCATCTGAATGCAGCATTCCAAAGAATAGCAAGGAGACATAAGAAAGCCTTCCATTCCAACGTAATGAAATAGAGGAAAACAACAGAATGGGAAAGACTAGAGACCTCTTCAAGAAAATCAGAGATACCAAGGGAACATTTCATCCAAAGATGGGCACAATAAAGGACAGAAATGGTGTGGACCTAACAGAAGCAGAAGATGTTAAGAAGAGGTGGCAAGAATACACAGAAGAACTATACAAAAAAACTCACTCACCTAGGCTAGTCATCTTAGAGTGAGAAGTCAAGTGGGTCTTAGGAAGCATCACTGCAAACAAAGCTAGTAGAGTTGATGGAATTCCAACCGAGCTATTTCAAATCCTACAAGACAATGCTGTGAAAGTGCTGCACCCAATATGCCAGAAAATAAGGAAAACTCAGCAGTGGCCACAGGACCAGAAAAGATGTTTTCATTTCAATCCCAAAGAAAGTCAATGCCAAAGAACATTCAAACTACCACAAAATTGCACTCATTTCACGTTAGCAAAATTCTCCAAGGCAGGCTTCAACAGTACATGAACGAGAATTTCCAGATGTTCAAGCTACATTTAGAAAAGGCAGTGGAATCAGGAACCAGTGGAATTGCCAACATCCATTAAATCATCAAAAAAGCAAGAGAATTCTGGAAAAACATCTACTTCTGCTTCACTGACGACGCTAACATCTTTGACTGTGGGAATCACAACAAACTGTGGAAAACTCTTTAAAGAGATGGGAATACCAGATCACCTGACCTGCCTCCTGCAAAACCTGTATGTAGGTCAAGAAGCAACAGATAGAACTGGGCATAAACAATGGACCTGTTCAAAATTGGGAAAGGAGTACATCAAGGCTATATATTGTCACCTTGTTTATTTAACTTCTATGCAGAGTACGCCATGCGAAATGCCAGGCTGGATGAAGCAAGAAATGGAATCAAGATTCTCAGGAGAATATCAATAACCTCTGATATGCAAATGAGTCCACCCTTATGGCAGAAAGTGAAGAAGAACTAAAGGGCCTCTCGATGAAAGTGAAAGAGGAGAATGAAAAAGCTGGCTTAAAACTCAACATTCAAAATACAAAGATCATGGCATCCAGTCGCTTCATAGCAAATAGATGGGGAAACAGTGGAAACAGTGACAGACTTTATTTTTCTGGGCTCCAAAATCACTGCAGATGGTGACTGCAGCCATGAAATCAAAAGACGCTTACTGCTTGGAAGGAAAGCCATGACAAAACTAGACAGAGTATTAAAAAGCAGAGACATTACTTTGCCAACAAAGGTCTGTTTAGTGAACACAAATGGTTTTTCCAGTAGTCACGTACAGATGTGAGACTTGGACCATGAGGAAGGCTGAGTGCTGCAGAATTGATGGTTTTGAACTGCGGTGCTAGAGAAGACTCTTGAGAGGCCCTTGGACTGCAGGGAGACCAAACCAGACAATCCTAAAGGAAATCAGTCTTGAATATTCATTGGAAGGAC
>SJXQ01005249.1:0-50295 GCA_006408695.1 Aepyceros melampus
TGGCTGCAAAGAATATAATCAATCTGATTTCGGTGTTGACCATCTGGTGATGTCCATGTGTAGAGTCTTCTCTTGTGTACTGGTTACACTAAAAAATTCTTTAAAGATATTTGGTTTAAAAATTAAGACTATTTCACAACTCTAATCTACTATAAAATTTTAGAGCAATACAGAAATACCAGAGGCCACTAAAATGGTAAGGGTAACAGATTTTTAAAAATCAAAGTAGGAGGCGGTCCTAAGATAGTGGAGGAATAGGACAGGGAGACCACTTTCTCTCCCACAAATTCATCAAAAGAACATTTGAACGCTGAGCAAATTCCACAAAACAACCTCTGAATGCTGGCAAAGGACAGCAGGCACCCAGAAAGGCAGCTCATTGTCTTCAAAAGGAGGTAGAACAAAAGATAAAAGATAAAAAGAGAGACAAAAGAGGTAGGGATAGATATGTGTCCCAAGAAGGGAGTCTTGAAAGAGGAGAAGTTTCCAAACACCAGGAAACAATCCCACCGGCAGGTCTGTGGGGAGTTTTGGAATGTCAAAGGGCAACATAACTGGGAGGGAAAATAAACAAATAAAATCCACAGACTGACTATGCCAAAACCTTTCACTGTGTGGATCACAATAAACTGTGGAAAATTATGAAAGAGATGGGAATACCAGACCACCTAACCTGCCTCTTGAGAAATCTGTATGCAGGTCAGGAAGCAACAGTTAGAACTGGACATGGAACAACAGACTGGTTCCAAATAGGAAAAGGAGTACGTCAAGGCTGTATATTGTCACCCTGCTTATTTATCTTATATGCAGAGTACATTATGAGAAATGCTGGACTGGAAGAAACACAAGGTGGAATCAATATTGCCTGGAGAAATCTCAATAACCTCAGATATGCAGATCAAACCACCCTTATGGCAGAAAGTGAAGAGGAACTAAAAAGCCTCTTGATGAAAGTGAAAGAGGAGAGTGAAAAAGTTGGCTTAAAGCTCATCATTCAGAAAACGAAGATCATGGCATCTGGTCCCATCACTTCATGGCAAGTAAATGGGGAAACAGTTGAAACAGTGTCAGACTTTATTTTTGGGGCTCCAAAATCACTGCAGATGGTGACTGCAGCCATGAAATTAAAAGACGCTTACTTCTTGGAAGAAAAGTTATGACCAACCTAGATAGCATATTCAAAAGCAGAGACATTACTTTGCTGACTAAGGTCCGTCTAGTCAAGGCTATGGTTTTTCCTGTGGTCATGTGTGGATGTGATGGGCTCCAAAATCACTGCAGATGGTGATTGCAGCCATGAAATTAAAAGATGCTTACTCCTTGGAAGGAAAGTTATGACCAACCTAGATAGCATATTCAAAAGCAGAGACATTACTTTGCTGACTAAGGTCCGTCTAGTCAAGGCTATGGTTTTTCCTGTGGTCATGTGTGGATGTGATAGTTGGACTGTGAAGAAGGCTGAGCGCTGAAGAATTGATGCTTTTGAACTGTAGTGTTGGAGAAGACTTGAGAGTCCCTTGGACTGCAAGGAAATCCAACCAGTCCATTCTGAAGGAGATCAGCCCTGGGATTTCTTTGGAAGGAATGATTGTAAAGCTGAAACTCCAGTACTTTGGCCACCTCATGCGAAGAGTTGACTCATTGGAAAAGACCCTGATGCTGGGAGGGATTGGGGGCAGGAGGAGAAGGGGACGACAGAGGATGAGATGGCTGGATGGCATCACAGACTCGATGGACGTGAGTCTGAGTGAACTCTAGGAGTTGGTGATGGACAGGGAGGCCTGGCGTGCTGCAATTCATGGGGTCACAAAGAGTCAGACACGGCTGAGCGAGTGAACTGAACTGAACTGAATGGCAACTCCCAGCACTCACAGCTGCCACCAGCAAGCAGAGGCTGAACAGGGAGGCGTAGGCTGCATTGCCTAGGGTAAGGACTGGGCCAAAAGCCCTGAGGGCACTTGAGGGAACTAACGTGGGATAACAACCCAAACTTGGGGTAGCCAGAGAAAGAGAGGAAAATAAAAGAGAGAGAGAGAGAGAGAGAGAGAGAGAGAATATGCCATGAAAAAGCCCTAACCTAAGGCGGCTCAGAGGTTAAAGTGTCTGCCTCTAATGCGGGAGACCTGGGTTCAATCCCTGGGTCGGGAAGATCCCCTGGAGAAGGAAATGGCAACCCACTCCAGTACTCTTGCCTGGAGAATCCCATGGACTGAGGAGCCTGGTGGGCTGCAGTCCACGGGGTCACAAAGAGTCGGACACGACTGAGTGACTTTGCTTAGTTACTTACTAAGGCACTAACCTAAAGATTTCCCTGGTGGCTCAGAGGCTAAAGCATCTGCGTCCAAAGTGGGAGACCCGGGTTCAATCCCTGGGCCAGGAAGATCCCCTGGAGAAGGAAATGGTAACCCACTCCAGTATTCTTGCCTGGAGAAACCCATGGAGAGAGACAGGCTACAGTCCACAGGGTAGCAAAGAGTCAGACATGACTGAGTGACTTCAGTTTCACTTTAAGGCACTGCCAGGCCCAATCACAGAACAAAGGACTGAGTGCATTTCAAAGAAGAGGTAGCAGGCTGCAGACTGGCTTATCCTCCGCTGGAGACAGGCAGGCAGGCAGGGGGCAGACAGAGCCGGAAAGAGGCAATCTCAGCCCCAGAAAGGCATCCTCTACCAAACTGCAAGCAGGCTCTGTTGCTAACCAAGACTTCTTGGGATTCTGGACGGTTGACATCTGCTGGGAGGGTCGCAGCCAGAGATCAGCTCCCCAGAAGAGACACATGGCACACCTGAGAGGAATGTGCCTGAAGCCACTCAGAAAACTGAGTGGCTGGGATGAGGGAGGTGATAAGACACACTTGCCCCTGGGGGAGACTGCACTTGCCAAGCACCTGGTTGCCTGAGCTGCTCGGGCCTGGGAATGGCACAAAACACAGGTCCAGCCGAATCTGCGCCTTTGTGGAGTACCTGGGAACCCAAACCTGAGTGACTTAGACCTGGGAAGTGCACGCAACCCAAGGCCCCCCTCAGACAGTTCCCAGCAGAGCAACCTGGAGCCTGAGCAGTGTAGACCAAGAAAGCACAAACGCCATGAGTGGGGGCAAAACCAGTGTGGCCGAGACACTGTGAGCACTCCCCACACATGCCAGTGATATTTGTTTGCAGTGTTCCTCCCTCCCGACAGCAGGACTAAGCAAATGAGTGTAAATTTGTGACCACCTTCACCCCCTTGTGTCAGGGAGGAAACTAGACACTGGAGACCAGCAAACAGAAGAAGCTGAAATTAACAGAGGGAATCACTTTGGAAGTGACAGGTGCAACAGATTAAAACCCTGTGGTTAGCACCAACTACACTGGAAGGGGCATATAGAGCTTGAGAAGTATAAGCCAGATCAAGGAACTATCTGAAACTGAACTGACCCCACACTGCCCTCAACACCTCCAGAGAAACACCTAGGTAAATTTTTACTATTATCATTTTTTAAATTAAAAAAAAATTGTAAGTCCTCTATTACTCATTTAATTATTCATTTTTATAACCTCTTGCTGCTGCTGCTGCTAAGTTGCTTCAGTCATGTCCGACTCTGTGTGACCCCATCGATGGCAGTCCACCAGGCTCCATAATCCCTGGGATTCTATAGGCAAGAACACTGGAGTGGGTTGCCATTTCCTTCTCCAATGCATGAAACTGAAAAGTGAAAGTGAAGTCGCCCAGTCAAGTCCGACTCTTAGTGACCCCATGGACTGCAGCTTACCAGGCTCCTCCGTCCATGGAATTTTCCAGGCAAGAGTACTGGAGTGGGGTGTCATTGCCTTCTCCATTATTACCTTGCAAAAAAAAAGACCCTATTTTTAAAGCAAACTTCATATTTTATAATTTTGTGACTTTGTTTTGTTTTGTTTTGTTTTATATTGTATTTTTGAGAGTCTAACCTCTACTCTAGATCTTTAATCTTTGGTTTTGGGTATTTGTTATCAAACTTTGTACTTTTAAGAACCCAATCTTCAGTACCCATTTTTACTCGGGAGTGAGAATACTGGCTTGATTGCTCTCTCCCCTTTTGATTCCCCCTCTTCTCCTAGTCACCTCTATCTCCCTCCTCCCTCTTCTCTTCTCCATGTAACTCTGTGAACCTTTCTGGGTGTCCCTCACTGTAGAGAAACTTTTCACCATTAACCTAGATATTTTATCATCAGTGCTGTATATATGGAGAAATCCTGACACTACTGTAAGAATAAGACAGAAAACCAGAGGCAGGAGGCTTAAGTATAAAACCTGAGAACACCAGAGAACTCCTGACTCCAGGGAACGTTAATTGATAGGAGCTCATCCCAAAACCTCGATACCTACACTGAAACCAAGTACCACCCAAGAGCCAACAAGTTCCAGAGCAAGATATACCATGCAAATTCTCCAGCAATGCAGGAACGTAGCCCTAAGCTTCAATATATAGGCTGCCCAAAGTCACATCAAACCCATAAACATCTCAAAACTCACTACTGGACACTTTGTTGTACTACAGAGAGAAGAAATCCAGCTCCACCCACCAGAACACTGACACAAGCTTCCCTAACCAGGAAGCCTTGACAAGCCACCTGCCCGACCCCACCCACAGTGAGGAACCACCACAATAAAGAGGAACCATAAACTGACATAATATGAAAAGGCCACCCCAAACACAGCAATCTAAACAAGATGAAAAGGCAGAGAAATAATCAGCAGGTAAAGGAACATGATAAATGCCCACCAAACAAAAGAGCAGAGTCTGAAAAGAATTCAGAATTCAGAACAATCATAGTAAAAGTGATCCAAAATCTTGAAAATAAAGTGGAGTTACAGATAAATAGCCTAGAGACAAGAATTGAGAAGATGCAAGAAAGGAATGATAAGAACCTAGAAGAATAAAAAAGTCAATATTCATTAATAAAGCAATAAATTAGATTTTTAAAAAAAACACCCTGGAGGCAACCAACAGGAGAATAGGATGAGGCAGAAGATAGGATAAGTGAAGTAGAAGATAGAATGGTAGAAATAAATGAAGCAGAGAGAGAAAAAAAAAGAATTTAAAGAAACAAAGACAACCTCAGGGACATCTGGGACAATGTTAAACGCCCCAATGTTTGAATCATAGGAGTCCCAGAAGAAGACAAAAAGAAAGACCATGAGAAAATACTTGAGAAGATAATAGTTGAAAACTTCCCTAAAATGGGGAAGGGAAATAGTCACCCAAGTCCAAGAAACCCAGAGAGTCCAAAACAGGATAAACCCAAGGTGAAACACCCCAAGACACATGTTAATCAAATTAACAAAGATCAAACACAAAGAACAAATATTAAAAGCAGCAAGAGAAAAACAAAATAGCACACAAGGGGATTCCAGAAGGATAACAGCTGATCATTCAATAGAAACTCTTCAGGCCAGAAGGCAATGGCAGGACATACTTAAAGTGATGAAAGAGAAAAACCTACAGCCTAGATTACTGTACCCAGCAAGGAGCTCATTCAGATATGGAAACGAAATCAAAAGCTTTACAGACAAGCAAAAGCTGAGAGAATTCAGCACCACCAAACCAGCTCTCCAACAACTGCTAAAGGATATTCTCTAGACAGGAAACACAGAAAAGGTGTATAAACTCGAACTCAAAACAACAAAGTAAATGAAAACGGGATCATACTTATCAATAATTACCTTAAATGTAAATGGGTTGAATGCCCCAACCAAAAGACAAAGACTGGCTGAATGGATATAAAAACAAGACCCCAAAATATGTTGTCTACAAGAGACCCACCTCTAAACAAGGGACACATACAGACTGAAAGTGAAGGGCTGGAAAAAGTTATTCCATGAAAATAGAGACCAAAAGAAAGCAGGAGTAGCAATACTCAAATCAGATAAAATAGACTTTAAAACAAAGGCTGTGAAAAAGACAAAGAAGGACACTATACAATAATCAAAGGATCAATCCAAGAAGAAAATATAACAATGATACATATATATGCACCCACACAGGAGCATCACAATATGTAAGGCAAATGCTAACAAGCATGAGAGGGGAAATTAACAATAACACAATAACAGTGGGAGACTTTAATACTCCACTCACACCTATGGATAGATTAAACAGAAAATTAACAAGGAAACTCAAACTTTAAATGATACAATGGATCAGTTAGAACTAATTGATATCTATAGGACATTTCACCCCAAAACAATGAATTTCATCTTTTTCTCAAGTGCACATGGAACCTTCTCCAGGATAGATCACATGCTGGGCCATGAATCTAGCCTTGGTAAATTCAAAAATATTGAAATCATTCCAAGCATCTTTTCTGACCACAATGCAGTAAGATTAGATGTCAATTACAGGGGGAAAACTATTAAAAAATCCAACATATGGAGGCTACACAACATGCTCCTGAATAACCAACAAATCACAGAAGAAATAAAAAAAAGAAATCAAAATATGCATAGAAACGAATGAAAATGAAAACACAACATCCCAAAACCTATGGGACACTGTAAAAGCAGTGCTAAGGGGAAGGTTTGTAGCAATACAGGCTTACCTCAAGAAACAAGAAATAAGTCAAATAAATAACCTACCTCTATACCTAAAGCACTAGAAAAAGGAAGAAATGAAAAACCCCAGGTTAGTAGAAGGAAAGAAATCTTAAAAATTAGGGCACAAATAAATGCAAAAGAAACAAAAGAGATCATAGCAAAAATCAAGAAAGCCAAAAGCTGGTTTTTTGAGAAGATAAATAAAATTGACAAACCATTAGCCATCAACAAACAAAGGGAGAAGAATCAGGTCAACAAAATTAGAAATGAAAGTGGAGAAATCACAAGAGATAACACAGAAATACAGAGGATGATAAGAGACTATTATCAGCAACTATATATCAATAAAATGAACAACTTGGAAGAAGTGGACAAACTCTTAGAAAAGACAACTTTCCAAAACTGAACCAGGAAGAAATAGAAAATCTTAACAGATCCATCACCAGCATGGAAATTGAAACTGTATTCAGAAATCTTCCAGCAAACAAAAGCCCAGGTCCAGATGGCTTCTAGCTGAATTCTATCAAAAATTTTCGAGAAGAGCTAACACCTATCCTACTCAAACTCTTCCAGAAAATTTCAGAGGAAGGTAAACTTCCAAACTCATTCCATGAGGCCACAATCACCCTAATACCAAAACCTGACAAAGATGCCACAATAAAAGTAAACTACAGCCCAATATCACTGATGAACATAGATGCAAAAATCCTTAACAAAATTTTACCAAACAGAATACAAAAACTTATTTAAAAGATATTACATTGTAACCAAGTGGACTTTTTCCCAGGGATGGAAGGATTCTTTGAATTCTGTAAATCAATCAATGTGATACACCACATTAACTAATTGAAAGATGAAAACCATATGATTATCTCAATAGATGCACGGAAAGCCTTTGACAAAATTCAACATCCATTTATGATTAAAAAAGAAAAACTTCCAGAAACCAGGCATAGAAGGAACATACCTCAACATAATAAAAGCTATATATGGCAAGTCCACAGCAAACATTATCCTCAATGGTGAAAAATTGAAAGCATTTCCCTTAAAGTCAAGAACAAGACAAGCATGCCCACTCTCACCACTACTATTCAACATAGTTCTGGAAGTTTTGGCCACAGCAATCAGAGCAGAAAAAGAAATAAAAAGAATCCAGGTTGGAAAAGAAGAAGTAAAACTCTCACTGTTGGCAGATGACATGATCCTCTACATAGAAAACCCTAAAGACTCCACCAGAAAATTAGTAGAGCTAATCAATGAATATTGTAAAGTTGCAGGATATAAAATCAAAATGCAGAAATCCCTTGCATTCCTATACACTAATAATGAGAAAGTAGAAAAAGAAATTAAGGAATCAATTCCATTCACCATTGCAACGAAAAGAATAAAATACTTAGGAATATACCTACCTAGCAATCAGAGCAGAAAAAGAAATAAAAAGAATCCAGGTTGGAAAAGAAGAAGTAAAACTCTCACTGTTGGCAGATGACATGATCCTCTACATAGAAAACCCTAAAGACTCCACCAGAAAATTAGTAGAGCTAATCAATGAATATTGTAAAGTTGCAGGATATAAAATCAAAATGCAGAAATCCCTTGCATTCCTATACACTAATAATGAGAAAATAGAAAGAGAAATTAGGGAAACAATTCCATTCACCATTGCAATGAAAAGAATAAAATACTTAGGAATAAATGTATGTAAAGAAACAAAAGACCTATATATAGAAAACTATAAAACACTGGTGAAAGAAATCAAAGAGGACACTAATAGATGGAGAAATATACCATGTTCATGGATCAGAAGAATCAATATAGTGAAAATGAGTATACTACCCAAAGCAATCTATAGATTCAATGCAATCCTTATAAAGCTACCAATGGTCATTATCAGAGAACTAGAACAAATAATTTCACAATTTGTACGGAAATCCAAAATCCTCAAATATCCAAAGCAATCTTGAGAAAGAATGGAGCTGGAGGAATCAACCTGCCTGACTTCAAGCTCTACTACAAAGCCACAGTCATCACGACAGTATAGTAGTGGTACAAAGACAGAAACATAGATCAATGGAACAAAATAGAAAGCCCAGAGATAAATCCATGCACCTATGGACAACTTACCTTTCACAAGGGAGGCAAGAATATACAATGGGGAAAAGACAATCTCTTTAACAAGTGGTTCTGGGAAAACTGGTCAACCACTTGTAAAAGAATGAAACTAGAACACTTTCTAACACCACACATAAATAAATCCAAAATGGATTAAAGATCTAAATATAAGACCATAAACTAAAAACCTCCTAGAGGAGAACATAGGCAAAACACTCTCCAACATAAATCACAGCAGGATCCTCTATGACCCACCTCCCAGAGTAATGGAAATAAAAGCAAAGATAAACAAATGGGACCTAATTAAAATTAAAAGCTTCTGCACAACGAAGGAAACTATAAGCAAGGTGAAAAGACAGCCTTCAGAATGGGAGAAAATAATAGCAAATGAAGCAACTGACAAACAACTGATCTCAAAAATATACAAGCAACTCCTGCAGCTCAATTCCAGAAAAATAAATGACCCAGTCAAACATGGGCCAAAGAACTAGACAGACATTTCTCCAAAGAAGACATACAGATGGCTAAGAAACACATGAAAAGATGCTCAACATCACTCATTATCAGAGAAATGCAAATCAAAACCACAATGAGGTACCATTTCATGCCAGTCAGAATGGCTGTGATCCAAAAGTCAACAAGCAATAAATGCTGGAGAGGGTGTGGAGAAAATACACTGTTGGTGGGAATGCAAACTGGTACAGCCACTATGGAGAACAGTGTAGAGATTCCTTTAAAAACTGGAAACAGAACTTCCATACAACCCAGCAATACCACTGCTGGGTATACACACAGAGAAAACAAGAACTGAATGAGACACATGTACCCCAGTGTTCATCACAGCACTGTTTATAATAGCCAGGACATGGAAGCAACCTAGATGTCCATCAGCAGACGAATGGATAAGAAAGCTGTGGTACACATATACAATGGAGTATTACTCAGCCATTAAAAAGAATACATTTGAATGAGTTCTAATGAGGTGAATGAAACTGGAGCCTATTATACAAAGTAAGCCAGAAAGAAAAACACCAACACAGTGTACTAATGCATATATATGGAATTTAGAAAAATGGTAATGATAACCCTGTATGCGAGACAGCAAAAGAGACAAAGATGTATACAGCAGTCTTTTGGACTCTGTGGGAGAGGGTGGGACAATTTTGAGGAATGGCACTGAAACATTCATAATATCATATAAGAAATGAATTGCCAGTCCAGGTTCGATACAAGATGCTTGGGGCTGGTGCACTGGGATGACCTGGAGGGATGGTATGGGGAGGGAGGTGGGAGAGGGGTTCAGGATGGGGAATATGTATATGCCCGTGGTGGGTTCATGTTGATTTGTGGCAGAACCAATACAATATTTTAAAGTAATTAGCCTCCAATTAAAACAAATAAATTAAAAAAAAAAAAAAGAAAGCTCTGGTACATATACACAATGGAATATTACTCAGCCATTAAAAAGAATACATTTGAATCAGTTCTAATGAGGTGGATGAAACTGGAGCCTATTATACAGAGTGAAGTAAGCCAGAAAAAAACCCACCAATACAGNAAAAAAAAAAAAAAGAAAGCTCTGGTACATATACACAATGGAATATTACTCAGCCATTAAAAAGAATACATTTGAATCAGTTCTAATGAGGTGGATGAAACTGGAGCCTATCATACAGAGTGAAGTAAGCCAGAAAAAAACCCACCAATACAGTATCAGTTCAGTTCAGTCGCTCAGTTGTGCCTGACTCTTTGCAACCCCATGAATCGCAGCACGCCAGGCCTCCTTGTCCATCACCAACTCCCAGAGTTCACTCAGACTCATGTCCATCGAATCAGTGATGCCATCCAGCCATCTCATCCTCGGTCATCCCCTTCTCCTCCTGCCCCCAATCCCTTCCAGCATCAGGGTCTTTTCCAATGAGTCAACTCTTCGCATAAGGTGGCCAAAGTACTGCAGTTTCAGTTTTAGTATCATTTCTTCCAAAGAAATATCAGGGCTGATCTCCTTCAGAATGGACTGTTTGGATCTCCTTGCAGTCCAAGGGACTCTCAAGAGTCTTCTCCAACACCACACTTCAAAAGCATCAATTCTTTGGTGCTCAGCCTTCTTTACAGTCCAACTCTCACATCCATACATGACTATTGGAAAAACCATAGCCTTGACTATATGGACCTTAGTCAGCAAAGTAATGTCTCTGGTTTTGAATATGCTATCTAGATTGGTCATAACTTTTCTTCCAAGGAGTAAGCTTCTTTTAATTTCATGGCTGCAATCACCATCTGCAGTGATTTTGGAGCTCAAAAAAATAATGTCTGACATTCTTTTCCGCTTTTTCCCCATCTACTTGCCATGAAGTGATGGGACCAGATGCAATGATCTTCATTTTCTGAATGTTGAGCTTTAAGCCAACTTTTTCACTCTCCTCTTTCACTTTCATCAAGAGGCTTTTTAGTTCCTCTTCACTTTCTGCCATAAGAGTGGTGTCATCTGCATATCTAAGGTTATTGATATTTCTCCTGGCAATCTTGATTCCAGCTTGTGTTTCTTCCAGTCCAGCGTTTCTCATGATGTACTCTGCATAGAAGTTAAATAAGCAGGGTGACAATAGAGAGCCTTGACGTACTCCTTTTCCTATTTGGAACCAGTCTTTTATTCCATGTCCAGTTCTAACTGTTGCTTCCTGACCTGCATACAGATTTCTCAAGAGGCAGGTCAGATGGTCTGGTATTCCCATCTCTTGGAATTTAGAAAGATGGTAACCATAACCCTATATGTGAGACAGCAAAAGAGTCACAGATGTATAGAACAGTCTTTTGGACTCTGGGAGAAGGCGAGGGTGGGATGATCTGAGAGAATATCATTGAAACATGTATATTATCATATGTGAAACAGACCACCAGTCCAGGTTCATTGCATGAGAATGGGTGCTCAGGCTGGGGCACTGGGATGACCCAGAGAGATGAGATGGAGAGGGAGGTGGAAGGGGGAGTCAGGATGGGGAACTCATGTACACCCATGGCTGATTCATGTGAATGTATGGCAAAACCACTACAATATTGTAAAATAGTTACCCTCCAATTAAAATAAACTAAAAAAAATCAAAGTAAGCATCAGTTTTCTCTCTTTTAATTACAATTTTTGAAAGATTTTCTGTGTTTAGCTGGATGGATGTTCACCCTTAGTTATTTATTAAGAAATCTTTTCTTCAATTATATAATGAGCTCTTGCTGCTCAGAACTTGAATGGCACAAGTGGAACACTCAACTTCTTCATGCTTTGATAAATAATAAGTGAAAAAGATATTACCCATAGGAATAAGACACAATTCTACCTGGGATCCCACCTACAGATATTAAACCAAAAAAAAGAAAACCTTAAGAGGAAAGGGTGAAAGTGAAAGTTAGTCCCTCAGTCACGTCCGACCCTTTGTGACCCCATGGACTGTATAGTCCCTGGAATTCTCCCAGCCAGAATACTGGATTGGGTTGCCTTTCCCTTCTTCAGGGGATCTTTCCAACCCAGGAATTGGACCCAGGTCTCCTGCATTGCAGGAGGATTCTTTACCTGCTCAGCCACAAGGGAAAGCATAACATACTTATATTAACTTGTAGAACAGGACAAGCCAGGAAGCTTTGCTAAAACTGTGCTGGTTTAGCTGCATTTATTTTTAATTTAATTTTTTTAACACAAAAAACATTTTGCATTGGGGTATAGACAAATAACGATAATTCCCTGGTGGCTCAGAGGTTAAAGCGTCTGCCTCCAATGCGGGAGACCTGGGTTCGATCCCCGGGTCGGGAAGATCTCCTGGAGAAGGAAATGGCAACCCACTCCAGTGTTCTTGCTTGGAGAATCTCATGGACTGAGGAGCC
Source organism: Aepyceros melampus (assembly GCA_006408695.1). NCBI lineage: Eukaryota > Metazoa > Chordata > Mammalia > Artiodactyla > Bovidae > Aepyceros > Aepyceros melampus. Next base: position 12,542 of record SJXQ01005249.1, read on the forward strand.
TGGTGGGCTGCAGTCCATGGGGTCACAAAGTGTCGGACACGACTGAGTGACTTTACTTTACTTACTTAATATTTTCAGGTGAGGGACTCAGCCATACATACACATGTATCCATTCTCTCCCAAACTCCCCTCCCATCCAGGCTGGCACATAACATTGTAGCTACGTTATTTCTTAAGGAAGTGGTTCAGGAAATGGAAACCCACTTCAGTATTCTTACCTGGAGAATCCCCATGGACAGAGGAGCATGATGTGCTACAGTCCCTGGAATTGCAAAGAGTTGGACACAGCTAAGCACACACAGCACAATACTATAACATACTCTTGGGCTTTGGGTTTGTTTCCAATTTCTCAAACACAGAGCCCACTAAAGGCTGGCAGTGTGGTGGCGGGAATATTGAGCATTGCACTGCCAGGCCAGAGTAAGTCTGGACTTTGGCAGTTGTCACCGTGGGACCCTGGGCAACTGTGACTTGATTTCAGAATCAGTTTCCATCTGTAAAATCATCCTCTCCAGAGGCCATTAGGATGATCAAATGAAATATTTGTAAAGCAATTAACACACTTAGGGCAAGGGCTGAACATCCCTTCTCTCTGCTGTTGCCCATAAACATCTTTGTGTGTAGAATTTATTAATGATTCTTCAAACTGCTGCCAAAATCCCCTCCAGAACTGAGCCAAGCTACACTGCTATTACCACATATATGCTCTAGCAGATTAGCCCAACACAGGGCTCTCAGTGCTGTCAATGTTGTAGGTTGGGGATGCTGACAAGGCTCATGGGATGGCTTGTCTCTGCTCCCAGAGGACCAGCCTCAGCAGGGGAGACTTCTGTAGCTGGGACTGGGATGTGCATTGAATGCCTTCTCTTACTGAAGTTTTCCCTGCTGGGCATTCCCCTCGGCTGGGTAGACAGGGAAGCTGGGCTCAGTGAGTGCTGTTGCCAGTGGCACCTGACAGGGGACTCCCCATGGGCCCAGGTTTTCCACAGCAGAGCAGCCCCTGGGCTCCAAAACCAAGTGTCCTGGTGAAGTGGAAACAGCATGACCATTCATGATCTGGCCACTCCTGCCACTCTGTAGATAGATAGTCATAGGCTTGCTCAATTTACAAGGAGAAGACCGAGACTCTGACTTACCATGGGGGGAGTGCCCAAGAATGTGCAGCCATAAACCACCACAACACCCGTGGGCATGAGGGAGATGTGGATCAGGACACCAAAAGGGAAGGGCTGCTACCATCTTTGCTTGGGGACAGAGGAGAGAACACTCAGATATTAGTGAGGTTGACCTCCCTTTACTGGGAACTAAATGCCTTATTTCATTTCTTCCAAATATATGCAGGATTCTCCACCATTTGGGGTCTCAGTTTCACCATCTGTATAATGAACAGGTTGAAATGGTTGATCTTTAAAATTCATTTTGACTTTAAAAATCTAAGTTTCTGTCAAAATCTATCCCTGTGATTTGCCTGGAGAAAAATCTCTTCCAGATATTTCTAACTGAATTGGTGTAATAGCACAAAGTTTGCCACTCCCAGCTCTTCTCATCTCTGAAATTCTTCTCAGTACCACAGAGGTCTCCTTCCACAATGCCTCCCCTCACCACTCACTCATTAAGTCAATCAGACTGAGACCTCCCAGGTCCCCTTCTGAGGTTCTCCATGCAACTACTCAGTTCAGTCAAAGGCTCTCCACTCTCTGGTCTTCTGGGACCAGCCCTTCTGGAAGCGCAGAGTGAATATTGAAGCACTTGCCCATCCTCCAAGGTGAGTGTGCTACCTGGTGTCAGAGACTATGGTCCACTGGACCCTGCCCCGCCTTGTCTGATTTTCCTGATTTTCCTGGTAGTGCTGACCCTGAGGGAGAACAACCAGGAAAGTGGGAGCCTTTGATATTTAAAAAGCACCTGGAGAAATACATTTTCTTTTACTACATAGGTGACATAAAATGCATAATAATGGCATATTTCATATTTGATTTGAATATTGTATTTTATTAATTTGTATCACACTGCCAAACACAAGATTCTGAAATGCCATTCCAGGTTACTTTTTCTGATAAATTCCGGAAAGTTGTTTAGGCATGTTTTCCCTCTGAAAAAGCACTGCCGGCAAGCAGTTACTGTGTTATCACTAGTGTGACAAGGATACAAATCCCCTCTGTGTTGTGGTACACAGGCCTGTTCCTTCCATAGTAGGTGGGGCGAGGGCGGGGCGGGGAGGGGGTCGCAGTGTCAAGCACTGTAATTTGTATAGCTTCTCACTCCTGTTTCCTTCCCACTTAGGGATCCACACACCCTCTCACCTTTAGGTCTTATAGAAAGGGATAAACAAATATATGTTGATTGATGCTACAGCATCTTGCTGCTCAAGTGACCTGTGTCCCTGTCACTCTGCTCCTCCTCTCCATCTCCCTTGAGGCTTTTCCGGCCCCTCCTCTGTCTGCTCCTCCGGACCTCTGGATGCAAAGGCAGCAATCTAGTTCTAGGACCTGTACTTTTACCAACAGTGTGAAACAACTGGGACCTGTGTTTATTTCCCCCGCTGTTACCCTCAGCATCCTTCACCCCATCTCAGGGCTTCCTTCACTCTGCTGGCCACTTCTGTTTGCACAAGGTAATACAGTCAAATATCATCTGGGCATGATCCCAATACAAGCACCACAATTCCTCCAGCTCCCAATATGAAACAACACTGCTCAATTAAACACATCCATTTAAACTAAAAGCTTCATTAATATCCAGGGTTAGAAGCCTGTTTCACTTGGGTAACTGCTTGCCTTATTATTTTATTTGATTTATTCCTCTGCCCCATTATAAGGTTGCCTCTCTGCTTAATGTAGCATCCAAACTAAACGTGTCTCTCACTGGACCCATACAGTTTAGAGGAGCACCAAGCCTGGAAGGTCCTCCAAATCTCATTTTTTCCACCCTTTGAACTTTCTCTATTTCTCTTGGGAGGAAGGCACCCAGGATATTTTAACCCTGGAAAGAGGAGGAAAACAAAACAAAAGAACAAATAAAGGCTTATTTTCTGCATGGACCTTGAAGGAAATTTTCTTAGATGCATCAAACCCAAGTTTAATTCTTCTCTGGACCCAGCCCTCTTCCAGAGAACTTCACTGACCCTCATGGGATGGTAGGGACAATCCCCCAGGGATAGGTGCTAATACTTACACTCTAGCTAGATTCATAATGTCAAAATCATCTCTGCAAAGTCACAGCTGACACAGGTCATCCTGGCCGGAGTGTCGTGTTTTTCTCACCTGCCCCTGAATGTCAGGCAGTCTTGAATCTCTTTGGAAAACAGGTTTGCACTGGGAACCACCCTGGATGATGTTTCCCATGCAATCCAGGGTTTCACAGTTTTCCAGATAAGAACATAGTAAGAGAAAAAAAAAAAAATACAACTTAAAAGTAAACTCATTTCATCTCTCATGGTCTCCAGAGCTATGGCTCTCAAAATTATGAAGTGGAGAGGACAGAGTGCTGACTCTGATTAAATATGAAGCCCTGGCCTGCCTTTCTTCTAGAAGGTTCTTGTTCTCCTCTCCTGGGGCACCTCCCTCCCTCAATCTCCTTGAAAAATGAGTGCTTCTGGCCACTGTTCCAAGGAAGAACCATACATCCTTGGTGTAGTGGGACATGGGAGGACTCTGCAGGTGTGAGGGATGCATGTGGTGGAGACCCTCATGCTCATACTCTAGGACATGCTGGGCAAAATGTGTAGGCAGTCAAAGTCCACACATCTTGATTCTTCTGAGCTCATGTTGAGATGGGCACCAAAAGTCTACTTTCTATAGAAAGGGATGGGGCAAACAACTAAATCTCTCTCTCTCTGCAAATCAATGCTTCATAACTCTAGGTAGATTTGGTGCCTCTCCTCCATATCTTTGGACAGTGCAAAGCTTGCATGGATGGAAAAGAGGACAAAGCTGCAAAGTAAAGTGGCTCAAGAGGATGGCAGGAATAACACATGGGTATCAGAGGGTGAGAGCAGCTGATGGTTCAGTGATTTTCAGTCATCAGTAAGATTTGTGGATGATTTAATGTTCCAAAAGGAATTTGAGTTGATTTCAGATTACCTCAAGATAAATTTACAGCAACTTTCCCCATTTAAAGTACACTGAGAATGGGAGAGATGGAGTGGAGTGGCAGAGCATACCCTGCAGCTCTGCTTGGCACCAAGGTGACCATCCTTCCTTGTGGTACCCAGGAAGGTCCTCTTGACTGTACATCATTGCAGGGACTTTTCCCTCAGTTTTCTTGCTGTTCCATCAAAATCTAAGTGCATCCATTGAATTCTGTCAAGCATGTGGAATTCACCCATCATGTGTGATATTGACAGGGAAAAATAATGAAACTTGTTGGTCTGGATAATTTCTGAAGGCTCTCTTCTGACCTGCATTGGGGAGGGGGGTGGCGGCCTGAAGCAGGATGGAGAGAGAGAGGTGGTTTGCCAACCATTCCTACTCACACAAACAGGTTGAAGGCCAAAACAAAGGGAAGCCCCAGATGGCCTCTGACAAGCTGCCTAAAGTGGCTTTCCAGCAGTGAAGTGGAAAGAACACTATATTTGGATTGAAATGGATCAGGGATACCGAGACACAGCCCTGAGCTCTGCCAGAGATGGTCCTGTGTATTTTTAGAGGTGGGTGTGAGAGAAGGGTGGGCTAAGCTGTGTCTTAGTAGCACTTCACAAAAGATTTAGGCCAATGGCCTGTGCTATGAGATGAGGATGGAGAAGTTAGAGTCCCAGTTGCAGTCTATAGAGCCAGGCACAGTTTGGGGTTCTTCTTTTACTGCTACCATGAAATGCCTTTCATCTGACAAACATGCACTTTTAGTTCACTGTGCCCAAGAAACCACATTGCACTTTGGTCTAATGCTGAGAGGGATGCAGGATTTTTCAAGGTAGCAATTACAGGCTGGCAGAAATACTATGCTCTTGTCAGATGACTCCTCAGTCCACAACTTCTCCACCCTGTGTCCTGGCACTTCCAGGGGCTACCAGTGTATCTCATCCATTCTAACACTTGCCTGCAGTCCTGAACCAAGCTTCCTAAACTGGCCTCCGTCACCTTACCAGCAAGAGTCCTCCATTAATGACCCAGTGCTGTCCAGGATTGTTGTTGCTATGATGACAGTCACACATGAGTACATTAAGAGAAAAGTAATCACATTTTAGCAGGTGTCAGTCCTAGCATGACATACCAGTGCAGACTTATAAAGCTTGCTAGTTTCCCTAAGACTTTTCTTTCCCACAAGACTTTTAAAATTAGGAACCAGTATTCTAAGTAATCACTTAGCCTAAGTAATTGCAAAGAACACAATTTCCCTAGCAACCAGAGAAATGCTACTCCCTCCTGTTGAGGGGTTAAAAATAACATTGCATGTGCCACTGTAACCAACTAGAATCTCCAAACTGTCGTCTGTAGCAGCCCCCAGTTGTTGCAGATGCCGAACTGCCTAAATCTCATCTATCATCAAGAGAAACTTTCTAAGGTAAAAAGGGAATTCACCTTTGTAGGATCACTCAGGCAACCTCTCTGACTCCATGAAAAGAAAAAATTCAGTCATCTTCGTCCTCATGAGCAGGGGCAGGATTCCCCATCTTCCCCTTTCCTGGACCAATGTTCCAGGCATGCACAGCTACTCAAGATTCTCTGACCAGACCACCTGCCTGCCTGCCTGTCTCCTCCCATCCTTCTTTTCTAATTCCTTTTTTAATATTTATGTTTATTTATGTATCTGGCTGTGCTGAGTCTTATTTACAGCACATGGGATCTTCAATCTTTGTTGTGGCATGCGGGATCTTTACTTGCAGCTTGAGCTTCTCAAGTGGAACTAGTGGTAAAGAACCAGCCTGCCAATGCAAGAGACATGAGATGCAGGTTCCATCACTGGGTTGGGAAGATCTTCTGGGGATGGGCATGGCAACTCACTTCAGTATTCTTGCCTGAAGAATCTCATGGAGAGAGGAGCCTGGCAGACTACAGTTGGGTTGCAGAGTCGTATAAGGCTCCTTGCATTGGGAGTGCAGAGTCTTAACCACTGGACCACCAAGAAGGCCCTCCACTCCCTTTTTACTTGTTATATTAGCTGCTGCTGTTGCTGCTGCTAAGTCACTTCAGTCGTGTCCAACTCTGTGCGACCTCATAGACGGCAGCCCACCAGGCTCCCCCGTCCCTGGGATTCTCTAGGCAAGAATACTGGATGGGTTGCCATTTCCTTCTCCAACGCATGAAAGTGAAAAGTGAAAGTGAAGTTGCTCAGTTGTGTCCGAATCTCAGGGACCCCATGGACTGCAGCCTACCAGGCTCCTCCATCCAGGGGATTTTCCAGGCAAGAGTACTGGAGTGGGGTGCTATTGCCTTCTCCAGTTACATTAGCTAGCATACACTAAAATTTAAGTCTTAAGTGATCGGTTCAATGAATTATAGGAATTATATATGCAAGATATAGAACATTTACATCACTCTAGCTAGAGAGCTCTCTTCATATACCTTTCCATTCACTATACAATTCCTAACCTGAAGCAATACCAGATAATCAATACCAAAATCAGATTGATTATATTATTTGCAGCCAAAGATGGAGAAGCTCTACAGTCAGCAAAAACAAGACCCGGCGCTGATTGTGGCTCAGACTGTGAACTTCTTGTTGCAAAATTCAGATTTAAATTGAAGAAAGCAGGGAAAACCACTAGACCATTCAGGTATGACCTATATCAAATCCCTTATGATTATACAGTGGAAGTGACAAAAGATTCAAAGCATTAGATCTGACAGACAGAGTGCCTGAAGAACTATGGTTGGAGGTTGGTGACATTGAACAAGAGCCAGGGATCAAGACAATCCTCAAGAAAAAGAAATGCAAAAATGCAAAATGGTTGTCTGAGGAGGCTTTACAAATAGCTGTGAAAAGAGGAGAACTGAAAGGCAAAGGAGAAAAGGAATTACATACCCATTTAAATGCAGAGTTCCAAAGAATAGTAAGGAGAGATAAGAACGCCTTCCTCACTGATCAATGCAAAGAAAGAGAGGAAAACAATAGAGTGGGAAAGACTAGAGATCTCCTCAAGAAAATTAGAGATACCAAAGGAACATTTCAGGCAAAGATGGGCTCGATAAAGGACAGAAATGGTATGGACCTAACACAAGCAGAAGATAATAAGAAGAGGTGGCAAGAATACACAGAAGAACTGTACAAAAAAGATCTTCACGACCCAGATAATCATGATGATGTGATCACTAGTCTAGAGCCAAACATCCTGGAATACAAAGTCAAGTGGCCCTTAGAAAACATCACTATGAACAAAGCTAGTGGAGGTGATGGAATTCCAGTTGAGCTATTTCAAATCCTGAAAGATGATGCTATAAAAGTGCTACTCTCAATATGCCAGCAAATTTGGAAAACTCAGGAGTTGCCATGGGACTTGGAAAGGTCAGTTTTCATTCCAATCCCAAAGAAAGGCAATGCCAAAGAATGCTGAAACTACTGCACAATTGCACTCATCTCACACACTGGTAAAGTAATGCTCAAAATTCACCAAGTCAGGCTTCAGCAGTACATGAACCATGAATTTCCAGATGTTCAAGCTGGGTTTAGAAAAGGCAGAGGAACCAGAGATCAAATTGCCAACATTCGCTGGATCATGGAAAAAGCAAGAGAGTTCCAGAAAAACATCTATTTCTGCTTTATTGACTATGCTAAAGCCTTTGACTGTGTGGATCACAATAAACTGTGGAAAATTCTGAAACAGATGGGAATACCAGACCACCTGACCTGCCTCTTGTGAAACCTGTATGTAGGTCAGGAAGCAACAGTTAGATATGGACATGGAACAACAGACTGGTTCTATATAGGAAAAGGAGTACGTCGAGGCTGTATATTGTCACCCTGCTTATTTTGCTTATATGCAGAGTACATCATGAGAAATGCTGGACTGGAAGAAACACAAGCTGGAATCAAGATTGCCAGGAAAAATATCAATAACCTCAGATATACAGATGACATCACCCTTATGGCAGAAACTGAAGAACTAAAAAGCCTCTTAATGAAAGTGAAAGAGGAGAGTGAAAAAGTTGGCTTAAAGCTCAACATTCAGAAAACGAAGATCATGTCATCCGGTCCCATCACTTATGGCAAATAGATGGGGAAACAGTGGCTGACTTTATTTTTTGGCTCCAAAATCACTGCAGATGGTGACTGCAGCCATGAAATTAAAAGATGCTTATTCCTTGGAAGGAAAGTTATGACCAACCGAAACAGTATATTAAAAAGCAGAAACATTACTTTGCCAACAAAGGCCCATCTAGTCAAGGCTATGGTTTTTCCAGTAGTCACGTATGGATGTAAGAGTTGGACTGTGAAGAAGGCTGAGTGCCAAAGAATTGATGCTTTTGAACTGTGGTGTTGGAGAAGACTCTTGAGAGTCCCTTGGACTGCAAGGAGATCCAACCAGTCCATCCTTAAGGAGATCAGTCCTGGGTGTTCCTTGCAAGGCCTGATTTTGAAGCTGAAACTCCAATACTTTGGCCACCTCATGTGAAGAGCTGACTCACTTGAAAAAAACCCTGATGTTGGGAAAGATTGAAGGTGGGAGGAGAAGGGGATGACAGAGGATGAGATGGTTGGATGGCATCACTGACTCAATGTATATGGGTTTGGGTAGACTCAGGCAGTTGGTGATGGACAGGGAGGCTTGGAGTGCTGTGGTTATGGGGTCACAAAGAGTCAGACACAACTGAGTGACTGAACTGAACTGAACTAAAGTGTTAGTAGATTCAGTGAAGTCAGTCAGTGAAGTCACTCAGTCATGTCCGACTCTTTGTGACTCCATGGACTGTAGCCTACCAGGCTCTTCTAGTCCATGGGATTTTCCAGGCAATAGTACTGAAGTGGATTGCCATTTCCTTCTCCAGGGGATCTTTCCAACCTAGGGATCGAACCCAGGTCTCCTGCATTGTAGACAGATGCTTTACCATCTGAGCCACCAGGGAAATCCTATTAGTAGACTAAGATTTGCTAAAAATCAGACTCTATGGGGAGAGGGACCTTGTCTATTTTGTTTATTCCAGTGTCTCTAGCACTTGAACTGTGCCTGGCACATTACAGGTACACAGTAAATATTTGTTGAGTGAATGGCAGGCATTGAGATACAGTGATGAGCAAAAGCAATATAATTTCTGCCCGTATGGAGCCAACTTTGGAAGGGAGACAAACACCAATTTAAAAAAATACAAATAAATATACAACACCAATTTAAAAAAAATACAAATAAATATACAATTGCAACTATTTCTACGTATAAATGCTCATGGATCTATGAAAATCTATAATGGGGAGATTTGATCTTGTTATAGATATCAGAAAAATCTTCCTTGAGCAAGTGATCATTAAGGCAAGATCACTAGGAATTAACTAGATAAGAAGAGGAAGATGGTTCCAGACAGGAAATATAGCATGTGTAAAGTCCCTGTGGCAGATAAGAACTTGGTAAATACAAAGGAATAAAAGAAGACCAGTTTGTTGGGCCTCAAAGAATAAGGAACCCCATTGGGCAGTGAGGCAGGAGCAGGTGGTGGGGCCAGAATATGCCAGGTTTCATCACATCAAGGAACTTATCTTTATCTTCTTGAGCAATGGAAAGTCAATTAAGGGCTTTCAGAGGAAAGAGACACAATCAAATATTCATTTTTAGAAAATCATTCAGTCATCAGTTTGGACCCAACTGCAGGTTCCAGAGTGGATGGTGACTCTAGTTAGAGGACACTGCCATGATATAGTTCAGAGAGCACTGTAACTGGTACTAGGCTGGTAGTGGTGAGATGGAGAGAAGTGGATGGATAGTAAATATTGGCTAAAATTATTACCATATCTTAGCCATCAATATGGGATTGGGGCAGATCTATTTAATATGACTGATTCCTAGAGGTCAAGAAAAATCTGAAACTATATGGAATAAATTTGGTACTTGTGGGAGGGATTTATGAATCATAAGATGCCTAAGCCTCAAAATGAGACAAAATCTCTCTGAAAAATCAGGGGGAAGGACATTTCTCCATCTTTTGTGATACTACTCCACCACCTGACAACAGAAAGGATTGGGGCTTTAGAAATGTTTTTGGTCCCAATACATCCCTTTGACCTAGATGGTGAGGACCTTGGCCTTGTTCATATGCAAATTAATGACATTCATCAACTAACTTTGGAGTCTGGTGCTGCCCATGGGCCCTATGGCACCACAGCCTCTGACTTCCCATTACCAGGGCTTTCCAAACACAGGCTCCACACCTGCCTACCAGGAGGAGGAAGAGGCATGTGCTCTGCAATCCATCCATCAGCCACTGGGGCCAGGCTATGGAATATGCCTAGTGCATCAAGCTCCACACCCCCACAGTCACACCAGCTGGCTTTTTTTCCCACACCTACTCTGAGCTGACCTTAGGAGCAAAGCCCAGCTCCACAGTCTCTCAAAGATCTGCTTTTGGTTCTGTTTTCCTCAAGGGTAGTTCACACCCACCCCTCAGAATTGTACCCAGTGACAAAAGTTAACTCCGTGAACCAAGCCAGTACCTCTCACCTTGCAGAACCCCAGTTGTTGCACCCTGGCAGAGCAGAGACCAGAACCTGCCCCATGACTCGAGGGTGTGGCAAACTGTGCTCTTGTGATTCTCTTGGCAAGCATGCCAAAGGGACATTCTTGGGGGCAGGACAAGCTGTTTGCTCTGCCTCACTGCCTGCCCCTGTGTCCATCCTCATGACACAAAACAAGATGTTCCTAATCAACAGTAGAGCCTTAACTTTACTCCCTCTTTATGGTGCGCTGATCAAACTCACCAGTATAGTTATTCCCTAATGATTTCACATGACTTCTGCCAATGAAAGTGCAGGCTGAAAGGAGGCATTTTGTCTTCCTGCCATGGAGAGCAGGAGGACCCCCTGATTCCCTGCTTGCCAAATTATATGTATCTGTCTTTTCATTATGCCTTGCCCCCGTTTCAGGTCTTTCTAACCCACTACGCTGGACACAGCACCCAGTAAGTGCTGGTTCTTTCTTTTCCTGCAGGGAAACGCTTATTACAAGACACCTCAGTACCATTTCTCATGGAAGCCATCTTATGATCCCTTCAGACACTTGGAATGAAAATACATATAACATCTTATTCTCAAAAAGTCATTAAAGAGAATGCTGATAGCAATAATAAGTATCAATAATTGGGGGAGGGATCACCTGAGTGCTGAATTGTCCATCAGGTATTTCCTTTTCTCCTCCTGGCTGTCAACTAAGGGGTTCAGTAGAGAATCAACCTTGTATATTCATGCATATTCCTCCACGTGGGTCAGCTTCCCTGGTCACAGAATATATTGGTTGTTCAGTCAATCACTTCACAAATTTTCTAAGCACCCACCATACACAAAGCCCCCTTCGTGGACACAATATTTCTGTGGGCAGGAAAGGATGTGCCAGAAAGCACAGGGATTGTTTCTGCTTTATGCTATTTCTGCACAACCTCTACAAATGCAGAGAGAAGTAAATTCCTACAGATGCAGGATGAGTGCCAGCCAGGCTGCCCTTCCACCCACCCTCTCAGAATCCAGAAGGCTGAGTGGATATAGCAAATGGTCCCTCAGCCAAGCAGTCAGCTTTTCCAAGCCAATATTGATGTGGTCTGACCTGAGAAACCCTCTTGCTTCCCAGAGATGTAAGCAGCTCCTGTCCAGCTGATACCCACATATACTCCTGTATTTCTCTTTCCTTTATCCTACATTTTCCGTTTAAGAAAGCAGGCTTAAGGATCATGGTAGCATTATTCACAATAGCCAAAAGGCAGATGCTACCCAAATGTCCATCAACAGATGAATAGATAAACAAAATGTGACGCATGCACACAATGGAATATTATTCAGCCTTAAGAATGAAGGAATTGTGACCCATGAGACAACATGGATGAAGCTTGAAGGCATGAAGCTAAGTGAAACAAGCCAGTCACAAATGAATAAATGCTGTGTGATTCTACCTATGTGAGGTACAAAGTCGCAAAGACAGAAAGTAGAATGGTCAGGGCATGGAGGCAGGAGGAAAAGGGAGTGTTTAACGGGGACAGAGCTTCAGTTTGGCGAGATGCAAAGGGGCTATGGATGGATGGTGGTGATGGCTGCACAACAGTGTGACTGCACTTCATGTCACTGAAATGAACACTTAAATGGTAAATTTCATGTTTTGTATATTTAACCATAACTTTTTAAATTTAAGAAAATGTTTAAGGGGAAGAAAAATAGATGAGATTAATAGGAGTTATTATGTTTTGTGATCAAAACAAAGTTGATCACCCTGTGAGAGGGCATCTAACTGGCTGACCCAAGTGAGCCACTGCAAAGGTGCAGCCGTTGCATGGAGAAGCTCTGCTCCCCTCCCCTGGCAATGCAGGTGATCTGGTTTTGGAAACACAAGTGGAAACCATGGAATGAACAACTGCTTGGTTACTGAAGCCAAGCTAGAGACAGCACTGGATAGAAGGGTGCCTGGAGATAAGACTTGTTGGGAAGACCAAGGACTGGGCAGAAGTCTGGTGGTTTTCCAGTAAGAAAGAGCATAGAGAGAACCTGAGATACTGAAAACTCACCACTAAATACCCAGCAGAACACAAATACCAGGCTACTTGCTATTTGCTAGTTGGGAAGATCCCCTGGAGAAGGGATCAGCTACCCACTCCAGTATTCTTGGGCTTCCTTGGTGGCTCAGATAGTAAAAAAATCTGCCTGCAATGTGGGAGACCTGGGTTCAGTCCCTGAGTTAGGAAGACCCCATGGAGGAGGGCATGGCAACCCACTCCAGTATTCTTGCGTGGAGAATACCCATGGACAGAGGACCTTGGCGGGCTGCAGTGTACGGGGTTGCAAAGAGTTGAACATGACTGAGCAACTAGCACAGAGAAACCTTGGGTGGGTGCTGTCTAGTCCAGTGCCCTCATGAGATAGAGGACACAGCTGAGATAGAGTTTAAGGGATTTTCCCAGTTACACTGGAGGTGCCTGCCCTCCTGACTCTGTCTAGTGCTTTTTCTGCTGCTGCTGCTGAAAGTGAAGTTGCTCAGTTGTGTCCGACTCTTAGCGACCCCATGGACTGCAGCCTACCAGGCTCCTCCACCCATGGGATTTTCCAGGCAAGAGTACTGGAGTGGGTTGCCACTGCCTTCTCCGAGTGCTCTTTCTACTCTTTCATAAAACAAACTCACACTCTGAGGGAGGTTTGTCCTCTGAAGTACTTATCACAGAGGGCAGATTCCTCCAGTCTTCACCCCAGAGTCCTCGCAGTTTACCTTTCCTTTCCAGCCTCCCTCTAAATTCCAGTTCTTTTTGGCCTGACAGTTTCCAGCTGCCCCTGCTCAAGTAAGCCTCAGCCTTGACAGTGAGCCCTTGTGAGCCATGTGTGTCCCTCTGCTTTATAGTCAGGCTCTGTATCCACTGCACAGTAAATGCTCGGTGAGCCCCTTTATTGATGCTCAATCCATCCTCCTCAGCGCCCTTCTGTGACAGCTCCAACTGTCCCCTCTCCTTAAGCTCCCTGAGGAGCTCTACCTTACACATTCAGACTCTGCCCCATCCTGCCCCTGACTTCATCCAGAAAGTTGAGGCGATTGCATCTAACTTTCCTTTTTGCCCCACTTCCTGATGGACAGTCTGGGTTCATCTCTGCCCATCCTCTCTTGCAGGTCAAAGCACATGTGTCCTAAAACCTTTCTTTCTCTTGAGTCCTAGATTCTCTTTTGCCTACTTCCAGTGGGTTCTCCACCCATAAATTCTCCTCTGGCTGCACCTTCAGTCAATTTCCATTGGCTTCTTGTTCTTAAATTAAAGCTTCCTCCAAGGACTTGCAAATTTGACCCTACAAATCCTCACCTCTCATTCACAGAACTGGTCCCTTGGTGGCCCCTATATTGTCCAAAGCAGTGGGAGTGCCTGCATGTGTTTATTCTTTAAATTGTTTCATTTATCTGCAATATTAGACATTCCCGATCCCTCCATTCTTATGGAAATCCTCTCCTACTTGCCTCATCCTACTTACTTTTCTGACTCTCTTCTTGGTTTCCTTCATAGCTAGCTTTTTCTCCACCGGCTTCTTAAATGTTAGTGTTTAATGAGAGGTGGCTTGGCCCAGCATCTTCATTCTCCCTGGGCTGTTGTACCCACTCACTTGGTCTCATATGGTTCCAGCTCTGACCTCATTCTCCCTGGGCTGTTGTACCCATTCACTTGGTTTTGTGTGATTCCACCTCTGACTTCTCCTTCGAGCTTTAGACCATTGTCCATAGCTGCCTTCTGGACCTCTCCACCTGGGGGTCCCAAACCACCTCACCTGAGGCCTGTGTGAAATGGGACTCATCACCTGCCTAGCCCCAAGACACTGCTTCTGCTACATTTCCAATGTCAACTCCACCTGCTTACAGAACTCAGGAACTTGGTGCTCACTAGACGGTCTTTTCTTCCTCACTCTGCACATCCTGGTTGTGGTTGTATTAGTCTCTCAGTCCGGTCTGACTCTTTATGACACCATGGACTGCAGCCCACTAGGCTCCTCTGTCCATGGGGATTTTGCAGGCAAGAATACTGGAGTGGGTTGCCATGCCCTCCTCCAGGGAAACTTCCCAACCCAGGAATTGAACTCAGGTCTCTTGCATTGTAGGTGGATTCTTTACTGTCTGAGCTATCAGGGAAGCCCACTCAGTTCAGTTCAGTTCAGTTGTTCAGTCGTGTCCGACTCTTTGCAATCTCATGAATCGCAGCACACCAGGCCTCCCTGTCCATCACCAATTCCCAGAGTTTAAACAAAGTCATGTCCATCAAGTCGTGATGCCATCCAGCCATCTCATCCTCTGTCTCCCCTTCTCCTCCTGCTCCAATCCTTCCTAGCATCAGGGTCTTTTCCAATGAGTCAGCTCTTCACATGAGGTGGCCAAAGTATTGGAGTTTCAGCTTCAAAATCAGGCCTTCCAATGAACACCCAGGACTGATCTTTAGGATGGACTGGTTGGATTTCCTTGCCGTCCAAGGGACTCTCAAGAGTCTTCTCCAACACCACACTTCAAAAATATCAATTCTTCAGTGCTCAGCTTTCCTCACAGTCCAACTCTCACATCCATATGTGACTACTGGAAAAACCATAGCCTTAACTAAACAGACCTTTGTTGGCAAAGTAATGTCTCTGCTTTTGAATATGTTACCTAGGTTGGTGATAACTTTCCTTCCAAGGAGTAAGCATCTTTTAATTTCATGGCTGCAATCACCATCTGCATTGATTTTGGATCCTAAAAAAATAATGTCTGACACTGTTTCCCTATCAGTTATCAAATCCTGCTAAACAATCCTCACCCCATATACACAACAGCTCGAATTTAGCCCCTGTCATCTCTCACTTGAACTCTGACAGTGGTTTTTTGCCTGGCTGTCCTGTTTCCAGTCTGGTCCCATCAGGCTCATCTCCATGCAGGTGACACAGAGTGTGTCCTGTCACTGCCTGGATTCCAACTTCTTCTTTCATTTATTTATTTTTAACTTTTTAATACAAAATTTATTTTAATTGGAGGCTAATTATTTTATAATACTGTATTGGTTTTGTCATACATCAACATGAATCTGCCATGGGTGTACCTGTGTTCCCCATCTTGAAACCCCCTCCCACCTCCTTCCCCATACCATCACTCTGGGTCATCCCAGTGCACCAGCCCCAAGCATCCAGTATCATGCATCAAATGGACTGGTGATCCATTTTACATATGATATTATACATGTTTCAATGCCATTCTCCCGAATCATCCTACCCTCGCCCTCTCCCACAGAGTCCAAAAGACTGTTCTATACATCTTTTCTCTTTGCTGTCTCGCATACAGGGTTATCATTACTATGTTTCTAAATTCCATATATATGCGTTAGTATACTGTATTGGTGTTTTTCTTTCTGGCTTACTTCACTCTGTATAATCGGCTCCAGTTTCATCCACCTTTGATTCAAATATATTCTTTTTAATAGCTGAGTAACACTCCATTGTATTACTCCATTGTACTCCATTGTACCACAGCTTTCTTATCCATTCGTCTGCTGATGGACATCTAGGTTGCTTCCATGTCCTGGCTATTATAAACAGTGCTGCAGTGAACACTGGGGTACACGTGTCTCTTTCAATTCTGGTTTCCTCAGTATGTATGCCCAGCAGTGGGATTGCTGGGTCGTATGGCAGTTCTATTTCCAGTTTTTTAAGGAATCTCTACACTGTTCTCCATAGTGGCTGTACTAGCTTGCATTCCCACCAACAGTGAAGAGGGTTCCCTTTCCTCCACACCCTCTCCAGCATTTATTGTTTGTAGACTTTTGGATAGCAGCCATTTTGACTGGCATGAAATGGTACGTCATTGTGGTTTTCATTTGCATTTATCTGATAATGACTGATGTTGAGTATCTTTTCATGTGCTTGTTAGCCATCTCTATGTCTTCTTTGGAGAAATGTCTGTTTAGTTCTTTGGCCCATTTTTTGATTGGGTCGTTTATTTTTCTGGAATTGAGCTGCAGGAATTGCTTGTATATTTTTGAGATTAATTCTTTGTCAGTTGCTTCATTTCCTATTATTTTCTCCCATTCTGAAGGTTGCCTTTTCACCTTGCTTATAGTTTTCTTTGTTGTGCAGAAGCTTTTAATTTTAATTAGATCCCATTTGTTTATTTTTGCTTTTACTTCCAATATTCTGCGAGGCGGGTCATAGAGGATCCTGCTATGATTTATGTCGGAGAGTGTTTTGCCTATGTTCTACTCTAGGAGTTTTATAGTTTCTGGTCTTATGGTTAGATCTTTCATCCATTCTGAGTTTATTTTTGTGTATAGTGTTAGAAAGTGATCTAGTTCATTCTTTTACAAGTGGTTGACCAGTTTTCCCAGAACCACTTGTTAAAGAGATTGTCTTTTCTCCATTGTACATTCTTGCCTCCTTTGTCAAAGATAAGGTGTCCATAGGTGTGTGGATTTATATCTGGGCTTTCTATTCTGTTCCATTGATCTATATTTCTGTCTTTGTGCCAGTACCATACTGTCTTAATGACTGTGGCTTTGTAGTAGAGCCTGAAGTCAGGCAGGTTGATTCCTCCAGTTCCATTCTTCTTTCTCAAGATGGCTTTGGCTATTCGAGTTTTTTTTTGTATTCCCATACAAATTGTGAAATATTTGTTCTAGCTCTGTGAAAAATACCATTGAATAGTAGTGGTGAAAGTGGGCACCCTTGTCTTGTTCCTGACTTTAGGGGAAATGCTTCCAATTTTTCACCATTGAGGAGGATGTTTGCTGTGGGTTTGTCACACATAGCTTTTATTATGTTGAGGTATGTTCCTTCTATTCCTGCTTTCTGGAGAGTTTTTTTTTTTTTTATCATAAATGGATGTTGAATTTTGTCAAAGGCTTTCTCTGCATCTATTGAGATAATCATATGGCTTTTATCTTTCAATTTGTTAATGTGGTGTATCACATTGATTGATTTGTGGATATTGAAGAATCCTTGCATCCCTGGGATAAAGCCCACTTGGTCATGGTATATGATCTTTTTAATGTGTTGTTGGATTCTGATTGATAGAATTTTGTTAAGGATTTTTGCATCTATGTTCATCACTGATATTGGTCTGTAGTTTTCTTTTTTGTGACATCTTTGTCAGGTTTTGGTATTAGGGTGATGGTGGCCTCATAGAATTAGTTTGGAAGTTTACCTTCCTCTGAAATTTTCTGGAAGAGTTTGAGTAGGATAGGCATTAGCTCTTCCCTAATTTTTTTGGTAGAATTCAGCTGTGAAGCCCTCTGGACCTGGGCTTTTGTTTGCTGGAAGATTTCTGATCACAGTTTCAATTTCTGTGCTTGTGGTGGGTCCATAAAGATTTTCTATTCTTCCTGGTTCAGTTTTGGAAAGTTGTACTTTTCTAAGAATTTGTCCACTTCTTCCAAGTTGTCCATTTTTTGGCATATAATTGCTGATAGTAGTCTCTTATCCTTTGTATTTCTGTGTTGTCCGTTGTGATCTCTCCATTTTCATTTCTAATTTTATTGATTTGATTTTTCTCCCTTTGTTTCTTGATGAGTCTGGCTAATGGTTTGTCAATTTTATTTATCCTTTCAAAGAACCAGCTTTTGACCTTGTTGATTTTTGCTATGGTCTCTTTTCTTTTGTATTTATTTCTGCCCTAATTTTTAAGACTTCTTTCCTTCTACTAACCCTGAGGTTCTTCATTTCTTCCTTTTCTAGTTACTTTAGGTGTAGAAGTAGTTTATTTATTTGACCTCTTTCTTGTTTCTTGAGGTATGCCTGTATTGCTATGAACTTTGCACTGCTTTTACAGTGTCCCACAGGTTTTGGGTTGTTGTGTTTTCATTTTCATTCATTTCTATGCATATTTTGATTTCTTTTTTTTATTTCTTCTGTGATTTGTTGGTTACTCAGCAGCGTGTTGTTCAGCCTCTATATGTTGGAATTTTTAATAGTTTTTCTCCTGTAATTGAGATCTAATCTTACTGCACTGTGGTCAGAAAATATGCTTGGAATGATTTAAAATTTTTTTGAATTTACTAAGGCTAGATTCATGGCCCAGCATGCGATCTATCCTGGAGAAGTTTCTATGTGCACTTGAGAAAAAGGTGAAATTCATTGTTTTGAGGTGAAATTTCCTGTAGATATCAATTAGGTCCAGTTGCTGTATTGCATTATTTAAAGTTTGTGTTTCTTTGTTAATTTTCTGTTTAGTTGATCTATCCATAGGTGTGAGTGGGGTATTAAAGTCTCCCACTATTATTGTGTTATTGTTAATTTCCCCTTTCATAGTTGTTAGTATTTGTCTTACATATTGCGGTGCTCCTATGTTGGGTGCATATATATTTATAATTGTTATATCTTCTTCTTGGATTGATCCTTTAATCATTAATCCATAGGTGTGAGTGGGGTATTGAAGTCTCCCACTATTATTGTGTTATTGTTAATTTCCCCTTTCATAGTTGTTAGTATTTGTCTTACATATTGCGGTGCTCCTATGTTGGGTGCATATATATTTATAATTGTTATATTTTCTTGGATTGATCCTTTGATCATTATGTAGTGGCCTTCTTTGCCTCTTGTCACAGCCTTTGTTTTAAAGTCTATTTTATCGGATATGAATATTGCTACTTCTGTTTTCTTTTGGTCTCTATTTGTGTGGAATATCTTTTTCCAGCCCTTCCCTTTCAGTCTGTATGTGTCCCTTGTTTTGAGGTGGGTCTCTTTCAGTCAACATATATAGGGGTCTTGTTTTTGTATCCATTCAACCAGTCTTTGTCTTTTGGTTGGGGCATTCAACTCATTTACATTTAAGGTAATTATTGATAAGTCTGATCCTGTTGCCATTTACTTTATTGTTTGGGTTCTAGTCTACACACCCTTTCTGTGTTTTCTGTCTAGAGAAAATCCTTTAGCATTTGTTGGAGAGCTGGTTTGGTGGTGCTGAATTCTCTCAGCTTTTGCTTGTCTGTAAAGTTTTTGATTTCTCCTTCATACTTGAATGAGATCCTTCCTGGGTACAGTAGTCTGGGCTGTGGGCTATTTTATTTCATCACTTTAAGTATTTCCTACCATTCACTCCTGGCCTGAAGAGTTTCTATTGAAAGGTCAGCTGTTATCCTTATGGGAATCTCCTTGTGTTATTTGTTGTTTTTCCCTTGCTGCTTTTAATATTTGTTCTTTATGTTTGATCTTTGTTAATTTGATTAATATGTGTCTTGGGGTGTTTTGCCTTGGGTTTATCCTGTTTGGGACCCTCTGGGTTTCTTGGACTTGGGTAGCTATTTCCTTCCCCATTTTAAGGAAGTTTTCAACTATTATCTCCTCGCATATTTTCTCATGGTCTTCTTTTTGTCTTCTTTTTCTGGGACTCCTATGATTCGAATGTTGGGGCATTTAACATTGTCCCAGAGGTCTCTGAGATTGTCCTTATTTCTTTAAATTCCTTTTTTTCCCTCTCTGCTTCATTTATTTCCACCATTCTTTCTTCCACCTCACTTATCCTATCTTCTGCCTCAGTTATTCTACTATTGGTTCCCTCCAGAGTGCTTTTGGTCTCACTTATTGCATTATTCATTATTGATTGACTCTTTTTTGTTTCTTCTAGGTCCTTGTTAAACTTTTCGTACATCTTCTCAACCCTTGTCTCTAGTCTATTTATCTGTGACTCCATTTTGTTTTCGAGATTTTGGATCATTTTCACTATCATTATTCTGAATTCTTTATCAGGTAGACTCCCTATCTCCTCCTCTTTGGTTTGGTTTGGTGGGCTTTTATCCTATTCCTTTACCTGCTGAATATTTCTCTGACTTTTCATCTTGTTTAGATTGCTGTGTTTGGGGTGGCCTTTCTGTATGCTGGAAGTTTATGGTTCCTCTTCATTGTAGAGGTTCCTCCCTGTGGGTGGGGTTGGATGAGTGGCTTATCAAGGTTTCCTGGTAGGGTTCTGGTAGGTGGAGCTGGATCTCTTCTCTCTGGAGTGCAATGAGGTGTTCAGTAGTGAGTTTTGAGATGTATATGGGTTTGGTGTGACTTTTGGCCACCTGTATTTTAATGCTCAGGGTTATGTTCCTGCACTGTTGTAGAATTAGCTTGGTATGTCTTGCTCTGAAACTTGTTGGCTCTTGGGTGGAGTTTGGTTTCAGTGTAGGTATGGAGGCTTTGGGATGAGCTCTTGCCAGTTAAAGTTCCCTGGAATCAGGAGTTTTATGGTGTTGTCAAGTTTTGGACTTAAGCCTCCTGTCTCTGGCTTTCAGTCTTATTCCTACAGTAGCCTCAAGACTTTTCCATCCATACAGCACCAATGATAAAATATCTAGGTTAATGTTAAAAGATTCTCCACAGTGAGGGACACCCAGAGAGGTTCACAGAGTTACATGGAGAATAGAAGGGGGAAGAGGGAGATAGAGGTGACCAGGAGGAGAAGAGGGAATCAAAAGGGGTGAGAGCAATATAGCCTGTAATCAATTCCCTATGTGTTCTCCACAGTCTTAACACTCAGAGAGGTTCACAGTTACATAGAGAAGAGAAGAGGGAAGAAGGAGATGGAGGTGACCAGAAGAAGAGGGGGAGTCAAAAGGAGAGAGACAAATATAGCCAGTAATCGTGCCCTAAGTGTTTTCCACAGCCCAGAACACACAAAGAGATTCACAGATTCAGGTAGAGAAGAGAAGGGGGAGGGAGGAGATAGAGGTGACCTGGGGGAGAGAAAGGAGAGTCAAAAGGGGAGAGAGCAATCAAGCCAGTAATCACACTTCTAAGTAAAAATAGGTACTGAAGATTAGATTCTTAAAGGTACAAAATTGATAAGAAATACCAAAAAGCAAAGATTAAAAATATAAAGTAGAAGTTAGACTCTCAAAAATACAACATTTAAAAAATCACAAAAATTATAATATATATATTATATATATATATATTTGCTTTAAAAATAGGGTCTTTTTTGCAAGGTAATGGTAGGTATAAAAATGAAAATTAAAGGACTAATAAAGAACTTAAAAATAAAAAACATTTTTTAAATGATAATAATAAAAAATATCTAGGAATTTCTCTGGAGCTGTTGAGGGCAGTATGGGGTCAGTTCAGTTTCAGATAGTTCCTTGTTCCAGCTTATACTTCTTCTCAAGGTCCATAGGCCCCTTCCAATGTAGTCAATGCTAAATACAAGGTTTTAATCTGTTGCACCTGTCACTTCCAAAGCGATTCCCTCTTCTTTCTTTCTTTTGGCTTCCTCTGTTTGCAAGTATCTTCAGTGTCTAATTTCCTCCCTAAGACAAGGGGGCTAAGGTGTTCACTTACATAGGCTCACTTGTTCAGTTGTGCTGCAGGAAGAGAGGAACACTGCAAACAAATATCACTGGCATGTGTGGGGCGTGCTCGCAGTGTCTGAGCCACACTGGGTTTGCCCCCACTCACAGCACGTGTGCTTTCCTGGTCTACACTGCTCAGGCTCCAGGTTGTTCTGCAGCAAAACTATCCAAAGAAGGCCCTAGGCTGCGTGCACTTCCCAGATCTAAGCTGTTCATGTTCAGGTTCCGAGGTACTCAAGGCACAGACTTGGTTGGGCCTGTATTTTGTGTCCTTCCCAGGTCCGAGCAGCTCAGGTGACCAGATGCTTGGTGAGTGCACTGTCTCAGGTGTGTGGTGCATCTCATCACCTCCCCAGTCTTAGCCGCTCAGTTTCCTGGGTGCACAGCAAGAGCACCATCTCAGGTGTGCCATGTGTCTCCTCTGCAGAGCTGATCTCAGGCTGTGACCCTCCTGGCAGATGTCAACTGTCCAGGATCCCAGGAAGACTTTGTTAGCAACTAGGGGAGGGGCCGCTCTGCAGCCAGCTAGCTCTCCTCTGGTATTCACTCAATCCTTTGTTCTGTGAGTGAAACAGGCTGTGCCTTAGGTTAGAGCTTTTCAGGGGAAATTTCTCTCTCTCTTCTTTTCTCTCTCTCTCTGGTTAACCCACAGTTTGGTTTGCTATCTCACGTTACTCCCTCAGATTGTCCTCAGGGCATTCAGGCCCAGTCCTTACCCTAAGCATGCAACCCGCGCCTCCCTGTTCAGCCCCCCTCACTGCTGGCAGGCACAAGCGTCTGGGCTACTTCTCCACTGGGAATTGTGGTTAGGTGTGTATTCTGTAGGTCGTTTTTTCTTTTTTCCTCCTGGTTATGCTGCCCTCTGAGATTCCAAAACTCCCCACAGACCCACCAATGAGAGAATTTGGAAAATTCTCCTCCTTCATGACTCCCACCCCAGGATGGGTCTCCATCCCTAACTCTTTTATCTCTCTTTTCGTCTTTTGTGTGTGTGTGTGCTACCTCCTTTCAAAGAGAATGGGCTGCTTTTCTGGGTGCCTGGTGTCCTCCACCAGCATTCAGACGTTGTTTTATAGAATTTTCTCAACATTCAAATGATTTTTTGATGAATTTGTGGAGGAGAAAGTTTGTCTCTCTGTCCTATTCATCTGCCATCTTAGGACCGCCCCCTCCCTAATTTATTTATTTTAATTGGAGGCTAATTACTTTACAATATTGTAGTGGTTTTACCTCCAATTTTTGAAATTTGGAACATACACAGGACTTCTCCTTCTTTCCTGTCTTCGAGGAGGGAAGGGAGAAGGAAAAAGAGAGAGGAGGGAAGGGAAGGGAGAGGAGTAGAGGGGAAGGGAATAGTGGAGAGGAGAGAAGAATAGACAAGAGAAGAGCAGAGATGAGAAGAAGTTGTTTTGGAGCTTAATAAGAACCTCTTCCCTGAGAAGGCAAAGACTTCATGTTCTACAGGTGTACAACCCATTCCTTATCTCCAGGAGGGTTGGGTTTTAATCTCTACTTCTAAGATAAACTTGTCATCAGTCATCCTGTAACCCAGGTTACATCATGTAGAAACATGAAAATATTTATGAATCATTGGTTCCCTTTACCATGGATGCCACAGGAGGCAAAGAGTTCAAGGAGGAGGTCTGTGGGTGGGGCATCTGGTGGTACTGAGCAAAGGAGATCTAGGACTTCAGGTGAGCTTGAGTTTTCTAGATGGATAATGGAGCTTCAGAGATTGTCTCAGTTTAGGCTCAGGGACCCTCAGAACTTGTGTGAATCTGGGAATCTTGCTTTCTTTCCAGGATGAAGATGGGAAAGGATTATCAGATGAAGACATCCGAGCTGAAGCTGACACCTTCATGTTTGAAGGTGAGGGTCCCAGTGTGGAATTACACAGGGGGATAGGTCTCTCCCCCAGCCCAGGAACTTGGCAAGTGGACACTGAATCATGTCATCCTTCCCCTTCCCCCCATGGGCCTTAAGGTGAGGGTGTTGTCCACACTTTAGTGCTAAAGTAGGCCAGAGATCCAAGCCTCTCTGGATGCTCCTCAGGCCATGACACCACAGCCAGTGGCCTCTCCTGGGTCCTGTACAACCTTGCAAAACACCCAGAATACCAGGAGCGCTGCCGGCAGGAGGTGCAAGAGCTCCTAAAGGATCGTGAGTCTAAAGAGATTGAATGGTGAGTGCAAGTCTTTGTGGCCTTTTTCTGATCCCCTCCTTCCTGGCTTTGGAAGAGTGAAAATATTCATGTGGATTTTGTCTTTATTTCTTAGTGGGAATGTGAGAAGATCCCAGAAACAGAGTCTGGGAAAAGTTTGCAGGTTTGGGGGACAGAAAGTCCTGCACTAACTAGCAACAATGTGTGAGGGCAGATGATACCAGTGAGCACCTATTCAGTAAATAAACTTTCCCTCCACTTCTTTACTTTTCTCTCTGAAGTCACATGTTTTCAAAAATCTTCATTCTATTTCCTCATATCCTAATTCCTCATATTATTTAGTCCAGGATTTAAAAGGAACACCTGAGGACTAAAGTCATTCAACTCCTTTCCAGGAATATCTGCATCTTCTTCCATCCATTCCCCATTTAGGAAACACTGCAAAACTGCCTCCCTCTCCCCAGTTCTATGCCATCTCCAATTCTCCCCACCTCATTGTGTGTCCTGGAGACTCAGAAGGACCAGTTCCAGTCTTTGCCTTCCAAGATCTTCCAGCTGGTGAGAGATAGCCCCAGGTCAGGACACTCCCAGTGTGCATGGACCAGGCTGGGGTTTGATATGATACGCTTGTGGAAAACAGATTACTTAATAATATTAACATGCTATTCCAGAGTGTGGAATGGATATCCATTTTTAGATATTCATATATTATTTAGGCTTTTAATACAGTCTAAAATTTTAACATAGAGATCTCAGGCAGCTTTTGCTAAACAAACCCTTAGGTACCTCATGTTCCTATGGTGAATCATATAGTCTATCTGGATTGAGAAACATTTATAAGTTCATTTGGAATATAGATATTCACATGTCTTCCAGATATTTTATATCATCACCATCTTTTCTTTCATCTATTATATTATTTCTAAAGAAAAACTAATAATTTATGGGTATAAATTTCTTGCCCAGTGAACATAGTAAGTGCTAGATATGGTCTTATACCAACAGAACAAAGAAAGACCATTTATAACAAAAACTCTTGTAACAACTGGAGAGCTACATGGGAAAAAGTTAATTCAACATGGCCTTATGTCTTATAAGCAAATAACATATATACTAATCAAAGAGTTAAAATAAAAAATAAAAGAGCCTTGGGACATCCCTAGTGGTCCAGTGGTTAAGAATTCACCTTGAAATGCAGGAGACTTAGGTTTGATCCCTGGTCGGGGAACTAAGATCCCATGTGCACAGTAGCAACTAAGCCCACACGCAGCTAAACAGTGTCCATGGGCCCAGTGAAGGATCCCGCCTGACACAACAAAGATCTGATGCAACTAAGATCAGCTAAAACCAAACAAATAAATAATTTTTTCAGAAAATAATAAAATAAAGGAGTCTTAAAGGCTCTAGAGGAAACCAGGGGAAATTATTTTATAGCTTCAGAGTAGGAAAGGCCTTATTTTGGACACAAGTCCCAAGAGATGTACAAGAAAAGCTTGACACACTGTTATATGAAAAAGATAGAGAGCAATGTGTATGGTATACAGCATGATACTGCATAATTATTAATGCAAAAAAGTACCCTGGAAGGAAACATAAAAAAATAACCACTAGTCAAACTGTGAGGAAGGAAAATTAGTGATACTGAGGCATGAGGCGGTGTTTTGTGGTTTTCCGATTTGAAACTAGCTAACTATATCAGCTATTGAGAATTTAAATCACCACACAAAATTAAGGGGATAAAGAAAAATGATTCAGTCCCCTTACTGGGTCTTATCTTCAGTATTTGTACAAGTTTTCCAGTGAGTTGCTTCCCTGATAGCTCAGTTGGTTAAGAATCTGCCTGCAATGCAGGTGACCCCAGTTTGATTCCTGGGTTGGGAAGATTTGCTGGAGAAGGGAAAGTCTACCCACTCCAGTATTCTTGGGCTTCCCTTGTGGTTCAGCTGGTAAAGAGTCTCCCTACAATGCGGGAGACCTGGGTTCGGTCCCTGGGTTGGGAAGATCTGCTGGGGAAGGGAAAGGCTTACCCACTCCAGTATTCTGGCCTGGAGAATTCCATGGACTGTATTACAAACAGCAACTCTCACTTTCACTTTTTCCAGTGAATTCTCTTGTTTTCTAAGTGTAAAACCACTATCTGCCAAAAATAACACATTTACCCCCATGTTTCAAATGGCATTTCTCTCTTTTTCCCCCTTCTAAGCTTATTACCTAGAATCCCTAGTGCTGTTATAAATAAGAGTAAACATTGAATCTGACTTTTTATTTCTTTCTCATTTGCCTTTTGATTTTTCTCTTACCATAAAGAATACTTCACTTTTGAACAAATTAATAAAGTTTCTTTTTGGTTGGTTCTTTGATGTTTTGCTTAGAAAAGCTTCTAAAAATATGTGGCTAAATTTTGTCTGGTACTTCTGTGATTTTTCTTTCTTTTTAGGAACCATCTTATCAAGCTTTGATGGACAAAGAAAAAGTTGTACATATTTAATGTATACAACATAGTGGGTTTGGCACTATTTGATCCGTCTGTGATTATGCTATAGACAGAAGGGATCTTATAGGGCAGTAGGAGTGCTGGAAGGTGGCATGTCTATTTTTGCTCCTGGATAATTGTCATGGGGTTTCCTTAGGGATGATCTGGCCCAGTTGCCCTTCCTGACCATGTGCATTAAGGAGAGTCTGCGGTTGCATCCCCCAGTCACGGTCATCTCCCGCCGCTGTACCCAGGACATCATGCTTCCAGATGGCCGAGTCATCCCCAAAGGTACTCACAATGACTATGGGATGAGGCTCCTGGTCAGAAAGGGGGCCCATCAGGCAGGTTGAACCTAATTCTGATTGGTCCCTCCTCTCCCACAGGTGTTATCTGCCTCATCAGCATTTTTGGGACCCACCACAACCCATCTGTGTGGCCAGATCCTGAGGTGATGCCTCCGCCATGCCACACCTCCATCATCCCTGTCCATTCCCTTTGGGGGGCCCAAGGGCAACTACAGAATTCTGATTGGCCAGTCAGACATCACCTCCCTCCCATTATACACACATCTGCCTCTCTAAGGATGGACGTTCTGGGAGATTCCCACCCAGTAACCCTGTCTTGTCTTGCCCCCAGGTCTATGACCCCTTGCGCTTTGAGCCAGAAAACATCAAGGGGAGGTCACCTCTGGCTTTTATCCCCTTCTCAGCGGGTCCCAGGTGAGGGCATTGGGCATTTGAGGTGAGGAGGGAGTAGTGGGAGGCAGGGATCTGGGACTAAGATTCCAGGCTTAACTGTAGGGGCGAGGAAGGGGGAACATTTAAGACTGTGTTTCCCTCCCTTCCCCCAGACATAATGGCAAGGGCCTAGAGAATGGTGGGGGGCACAAGGAGGGGTCCACAGTGCGCTGAGGGGCCAGTTTCCCTGTGTTCTGAACTGAGTTCAGGACTAGAGTGTGGGCAAGGGTCTGGGAATATGCAAGCCCAGGCGGGGGTTCCTGGCACGGTTAGCTGCCTTCTCTACCACTGTGCGTGTAAGTTGTGGGCCGAGTGCTATGGAGCTCAGATGAGGGTTCCGGGTGCAGTCAGAGCCGCCTGCTCTTGCCCACAGGAACTGCATTGGGCAGACATTCGCCATGACCGAGATGAGGTGGTCCTGGCGCTCACGCTACTGCGGTTCCGCGTCTTGCCAGATGAGGAGGAGCCTCGCCGCAAGCCAGAGCTGATCCTGCGCGCAGAGGGCGGACTTTGGCTGCGGATGGAGCTGCTGAGCACAGGGCAGCAATGACACACCCACCTTCTGGCCTGAGATCCGCCATGACTATAGACACCTCACTGCAGATTCCAAGGAATAAATCTGGGACTTTGCTGGCGGTGCAGTGGTTAAGATTTTGTGCTTCCACTGCACGGGGACGGGATGGATCCGGGAGCTCACGTCTGTCCCAAGCCTCGTTGAGAGCCAGCAGAGGGCCCTTGGGGCCTGGACGGATCCAGGCGAATGGGTGTGGCTGTGAACCTGGCGGGGGAAGAGGGAGAGGGAGAGGGTGGGGGAATAGAGGCAAATTTTTTTATGATAGCTGGAGCTCCATCTTGGATCATTAGGACAAGATGACTTTTTAAGGAAGGTGAAGCAGAGAGCTAGATGCAGTCAGGGTCAGATGACCCTGGATCCAGCACTCCCTCCTTACAAACGTTTGCCATTTTTAGCTATTTGGCTGCTTTGGGGGAAATCTCTCTCTAAGCCTCAGTGCCCTTATTACATAATAGTGGCCACCTTATTGCGCTGTTGTGGAGATTTATAAAAAGCTTGTGCAAAATGACTGACTCAGTATCTGGTAAGCAGCCCTACTGAATGTGCATTCATTTCTACACTTTATGATGTTTTTGCATCACTTTTTCAAATTTAAAATGCTTTAAAGTCATAAAAGTTATACTGAAGTTTAGGGGCATGCGGAAACCTGCTGTTGAAGAAAATTGCCATTAGAAGATTCCTCAAATTCAAAATCTACATAGTTAGATCTGTTACACAGTTACAAGCTGCTCTGCTGTGAAACAGACCTGAAGCTAAGGACTAAAACGAAATTTTTTCCCTCAGAGAGGCATGACCCAGGACTTCATTTTCATCAAGATGTTCTAGAAAGTGGAGGTGAAGAGAGTTCTCAATAGTGAGGAAGGTGGAGGGGGCAGGAGTGGGGCCATTTCTTTCAGCACCTGGGACAGCGGCTGCTCCAGGACTAGCCCCACTGAGGTGGCAGGGGGTCCTGGGATAGTCTTAGTATCAGACCCTTTTGGGGTTCTACAAGCTGGGGTCATAAGACTTAATGGTTGAAAAATAAGAAATAAATTCTATAACATGAAATTAGTAAATATTTCATGTATTCTAAGCTGAAAATTGCATATGTTTCTGTTTGCCTTCAGAGTTCTTATTAAAATGTTTTTCTTTAAAAACAAAACAGAAAAGTGGGAGGAACTGCCCTGGTGGTCCAGTAGCTTAGACTCAGAGTTCGCAATGCAGGCAGCTCAGGTTCAATATCTGGTCCACGAGTGATATTCCACATGCCGCAACTAAGAGTTTGCATTCTGTAAAGATTCTGCATGCTGCGACCAAGACCCAGAACAGGCAGATAAACAAGTAAATATTTATTAATGTTTTTTCTTTCCCCCAAATTATACCTTGTCATAGAAAAAACCACAGCGAAGAAAAAGTAAGAAATAAAAAATCATATCTATAATCCAAACATGCCAAAGTAATCACTTCATATTCTCTCAATTATACTGCCAAATTATAAAGTGAAAGTATCAGTGAACTAAACTATTAAATTAGACGATTGTAGTTGACAAAACACCCAAAATTCTAAAATGTTATGGTTCTGTGATTGAGGTAAAGCTAGTTCTCTCATTGTCTGTCTATTTTCATTCATTAAAGGCAAAAAATAATGATTAAAAATAGATTAATTAATTAAAGTGAAAGTATCAGTCACACCCAGCTCTTTGTGACTCTATGAGCTGCAGCCCACCAGGCTCCTCTGCCCATGAAATTCTCCTAGCAAGAGTACTGGAGTGGGTAGCTATTCTCTTCTCCGGGGGATCTTCCTGACCCAGGGATCGAACCTAACTCTCACACTTTGCAGGCAGATTCTTTACTGACTGAGCCACCAGAGAAGCCTATGAAATACACTTTCTCAGAGGCCAATGCACTCAAGAGTCTACAAAATCTTTAGCAGAGGATGGTTTCGATCCATCGACCTCTGGGTTATGGGCCCAGCACGCTTCCGCTGCGCCACTCTGCTCTGCCTTTTTAACTTTACATTTCTATATAATCCTTAACAGTAAAAATTTGACTTTACTTCTGAATGTATTACATTTACATATAATCTCCCTTAAAATTTTTTATCTTACTGGCAAAAGCACATGGAAAGATACTGAGCATCATGAGTCATTAGGGAAATGCAAGTCAATGCCACAAGGTGATATCACTTCACACCCACCAGGATGACAAAATCATAAAAATGGAAGATCACAAGTGTAGGTGAGGATGCAGGGGTAATTGGAACCCTGATATATTGCTGTTGTGAATGTAAGAATGCAGCCACTATGGAAACAGCTTGGTGTTTTCTCAATAAATTAAGCCTCAAATTGCTCTGTGACCATTCCATCCTATGCCTGGGCATGTATCCCAAAGAACTGAAAACAGAAGTTTGAGGGGGGTTCAGGATGGGGAACACGTGTACACCTGTGGCAAATTCATGTTGATGTATGGCAAAACCAATACAATATTGTAAAGTAATTAGCCTCCAATTAAAATAAATAAATTTAAATTTAAAAAAATAAGTTGCATACAGCCCTTCAGTATTGGCACATCCACAGTTGCTTAAAGTTGAATATTTGGGAAGCAATTCAAATATCCATTAACAGATAAGTGAATAAATAAAATAAGTTATACCCATAACAAGAAATGTTGTTGTTGAGTTACTAAGTCATATCTGACTCTTTGCAGCCCCATGGACTGCAGCACGCCAGACTCCTCTGTCTTCCACTGTCTCCTGGAGTTAGCTCAAATTCATATCTATTGTATCAATGATGTCATCCAAACATCTCATCTTCTGCTACCCCCTTCTCCTCCTGCCCTCATTCCTTCCCAGCATTAGGGTCTTTTTCAATGAGTCAGCTCTTCTTATTGGATGGCCAGAGTATTTGAAATTCAGTTTCAGCATAATCCTTTCAATGAATGTTAAGAGTTGATTTCCTTTAGGATTGACTAGTTTGATCTCCTTGCTGTCCAAGAGATTCTCAAGGGTCTTCTTTAGCACCACAATTCCAAAGCATCAATTCTTCAGCACTCAGTCTTCTTTATAGTCCAACTCTCACAGCCACACATGACTACTGAATAGACCATAGCTTTGACAGTACAGACCCTTGTCAGCAAAGTAGTGTCCCTGCTTTTTAACATGCTGTCTAGGTTTGTCATAGCTTTTCTTCCCAAGGAGCAAGTGTCTTTTAATTTCATGACTGTAGTCACCATCCGCAGTGATTTTTAAGCCCAAGAAAATAAAATCTGCCACTGCTTCCACTTTCCCCCTTCTATTTGCCATGAAGTGATGGAACCAGATGTCATGATCTTAAGTTTTCTAATGGTGAGTTTTAAGCCAGCTTTTTCACTCTACTCTTTCACTCTCATCAAGAAGCTTTTTACTTTACGCTATTTTAGTGATATCATCTACATATCTCAGGTTGTTGACATTTCTCCTGACAATCTTGATTCCAGCTTGTGATTCATTCAGCCTAAGCATTTCACATGATGTACTTTGCATATGAGTTAAATAAGCAGGGTGACAATATACATACAGCCTTACCGTATTCCTTTCCCAATTTTGAACCAATCCATTATTCCATGTCTGGTTCTAATTGTTGCTTCTTAGCCCACATACAGAATTCTCAGGAGTCAGGTGAGGAGATCTGATACTCCCACCTCTTTAAGAATTTTCCACAGTTTGTCGTGATCCACACAAAGGTTTTAGCATAGTCAATGAAGCAGAACAAAACGTTTTATTGGGTCACAAAAAGAAATGAAATAGGGAGTTCTCTGCAGGCCAGGGGTTAAGACTCTGCACTTCCAATACAAGAGGTGCAGGTTCAATCTCTGGTTAGGGAACTAAAATCCCACATACCATATTGCATGGCCAAATTTTTTTTAAAGGAATGAAGCATTGACACATGCTTCAATATGAATGAACTTGAAAGCATTATGATAAAAGAAAGGAACTGGACACAAAAGGTCATATATTGTATGATTCAATAGATATGAAATGTGCAGAACAGGCAAATCCATATAGATAGAGCTAGGAACTGGGGGACAAAATAGAGGGTGATTGCTAATGGGTACAGATCTCCTTTTCAGGTGATGGAAATATCTTGGAGCTAGATAAAGGAGAGGCAGTGGTTTCACAACACTGTGAATGTACTAGATGCATGAAATTGAACAATTTTAATGTTATGAATTCTATAATTGAATAAATTTTATTTTATGTGACTTTTACCTCAACAAAAAAAATGCTATTTTATCTTACATTTTTCTTGTTAATCTGGATTTTTCATTAAACAATATATCATGAACATCCCTCCACAATATATAATTCCATGGACTGTACAGTCCATGGAATTCTCAGTTGGTAAAGGCAGATTCTTTACCAACTGCACTATCAAAAGGAAGCCCAAGAATACTGGAGTGGGTAGCCTATTTCTTCTCCAGTGGATTTTCCCAACCCAGGAATTGAACCAGGGTCTCCTGAATTGCAGGCGAATTCTCTACCAACTGAGCTATCAGGGAAGCCTTATAATTGAATAAATTTTATTTTATGGGAGTTTTAGCTCAAAAAATGCTATTTTATATTTTCCTGGTTAATCTGTATTTTTCATTAAATAATAAATATATCATTAATCTAGATTTTTGCATTAAATGAAAAATTGTGACATCCCTCCAAAATGTGCAATCATCATCTTAAAGATCTTTCAAATCTTTAAGTGTTAAGTATTCAATGCACTCTTTATTTTCATAAATGATATTATGATAGAAAACAATTTAGTTTGTCTTCACTTTAAAAAAAATAATCTCTTTATATACCTTGACAACTGGAGATATCATTATCAATTACTTATTGAGTTACTCTTAATCACATAAACTTTGGTGTAGTAATTTTATTTCTATAGCAGTAGCATCGTACATGCATTCATGTAAGAAGTGGGTGTATTAAACACTTTCATACAACACATAAGACTTGATGACTCCACAGACCTTGATGCTTCTGGTCCTATTAACAGACGTAGATCACTGGAAGGGAGAAGGGGAGAACACTTCAGATCCCCCAGATAAACTCTGATTTCATCCTCACCTCAGTCTTTCATATTGGAGTGATTAACTAACTTGCTCAAGGTCAATTAGTTGATGAGTGGTGGAGTGGAGGTAAGTTTGGTTAGCTTGGCTTCAAAAGTCATGCCTCGTCTCCCAAGGAAATAATTTTCAAGATGTAGCTCAGTCCCAAGTGCATTAGATCAATGGAGAGCCCCTGAAGGTTTCGTACATGAGACTCTTTGAAGACTGATGTTTAACTTTTTTAATGTAATATTTTTTACAGAGAATACATTCACTCAAGTAGAAAATAAGATGCTCAGTGAAAAGCATTCTTTCTCCATATGTACTTCATTTTCCCTTTTTTTTTTCACCTTTCAGTTCAGTTCAGTTCAGTCGCTCAGTCATGTCGAACTCTTTGCGACCCCATGAATTGCAGCACACCAGGCCTCCCTGTCCATCACCAACTCCTAGAGTTCACTCAAATTCACGTCCATCGAGTTAGTGATGCCATCTAGCCATCTCATCCTCTGTCGTCCCCTTTTTCTCCTGCCCCCAATCCCTCCCAGCATCAGAGTCTTTTCCAATGAGTCACCTCTTCGCATGAGGTGGCCAAAGTACTGGAGTTTCAGCTTTAGAATCATTCCTTCCAAAGAACACCCAGGACTGATCTCCTTGCAGTCCAAGGGACTCTCAAGAGTCTTCTCCAACACCACAGTTCAAAAGCATCAATTCTTCAGCACTCAGCTTTCATCTTTAGGTAAATGCTTTACTTTTTGTATGAGGCTTACCTTGTGGCTCAGCTGGTAAAGAATCTGCCTGCAATGTGGGAGACCTGAGTTCAATCCCTGGGTCGGGAAGATCCGATGGAGAAGGGGAAGGCTACCCACTCCAGTATTGTGGCCTGGAGAATTCCATGGATTTCGTAGTCCATGCATCACAAATAGTTGGACACATCTGAGCAACTTTCACTCTCTTATTTTTATATATCATTTCATAGTATATTTATGCTGATAATATATGTGCTTAATACCCTCAGCCTCATCTTAAACAAGTATGTAAGTTTATCAAATTTATAAAAAGTAAAAATTGCTCTAGTTGGTGTACAGTTCTAAGTTTTGAAGTGTCTAAAGTGGTGTAACCACCACTACCACAGTCGCCCTTAATAATCAAAACATTTTCATCCCAATTCCTGCAAAACAGTGACCTATTCTCCATCCTTATCATCTGGCATCTTTCACCTAACAATGCATTTATAATTCATTCATGTTGCATTATTTAGTACCTTGACATTTTATTGCTAAGTAATATTGCATAGTATGATAAGCCACACTTTCTTCCACAGTTGGAAAACATGTGGATTGTTTTCAACTTTGTCCTATTATAAATAAAGCTACTGTGGATATTTGTGTATAAGTGTTCATTGGTCTTGGAGTGGGATCAGTTCAGTTCAGTTGCTCAGTTGTGTCTGACTCTTTGCGACCCCATGAATTGCAGCACGTCAGGCCTCCCTGTCCATCACCAATTCCCGGAGTTCACCCAGACCCACGCCCATGGAGTCAGTGACGCCATCCAGCCATCTCATCCTCGGTCATCCCCTTCTCCTCCTGTCCCCAATCCCTCCCAGCCTCAGAGGCTTTTCCAAAGAGGCAAATCTTCGCATGAGGTGGCCAAAGTACTGGAGCTTCAGCTTTAGCATCATTCCTTCCAAAGAAATCCCAGGGCTGATCTCCCTCAGAATGGACTGGTTGGATCTCCTTACAGTCCAAGGGACTCTCAAGAGTCTTATCCAACACCACAGTTCAAAAGCATCCATTCTTTGGCGCTCAGCCTTCTTCACAGTCCAACTCTTATATCCATACATGACCACAGGAAAAACCATAGCTTTGACTAGACGGACCTTACTGGGCAAAGTAATATCTCTGCTTTTGAATATGCTATCTAGGTTGATCATAATTTTCTTCCAAGGAATAAGCGTCTTTTAATTTCATGGCTGCAGTCACCATCTGCAGTGATTTTGGAGCCCAGAAAAATAAAGTCTGACACTGTTTCCACTGTTTCCCCATCTATTTCCCATGAAGTGATAGGACTGGATGCCATGATCTTCGTTTTCTGAATGTTGAGCTTTAAATCAACTTTTTCACTCTCCTCTTTCACTTTCATCAAGAGGCTTTTTTTTTTTAATTTTTATTTTTACTTTATTTTACTTTACAATACTGTATTGATTTTGCCATACATTGACATGAATCCATCTCAGGTGTACATGAGTTCCCAATCCTGAACACACACACACTCCCAACCTCCCACCCCATATCAACTCTCTGGATCATCCCCGTGCACCAGTCCCAGGTATCCTGTATCCGGTATCAAACATAGACTGGCAATTCATTTCTTACATGATAGTATACATGTTTCAGTGCCATTCTCCCAAATCCCCCCACCCTCTCCCTCTCCCTCAGAGTCCAAAAGTCCGTTCTATTCTTCACTTTCTGCCATAAGGGTGGTGTCATCTGCATATCTCAGGTGATTGATATTTCTCCCAGCACTCTTGATTCCAGCTTGTGTTTCTTCCAGTCCAGCGTTTCTCATGATGTACTCTGCATAGAAGTTAAATAAGCAGGTGACAATATACAGCCTTGATGTACTCATTTTCCTATTTGGAACCAGTCTGTTGTTCCATGTCCAGTTCTAACTGTTGCTTCCTGACCTGCATATAGGTTTCTCAAGAGGCAGGTCAGGTGGTCTGGTATTCCCATCTCTCTCAGAATTTTCCACAGTTTATTGTGATCCACACAGTCAAAGGCTTTGGTATAGTCAATAAAGCAGAAATAGATGCTTTTCTGGAACTCTCTTGCTTTTTTGATGATCCAGTGGATGTTGGCAATTTGATCTCTGGTTCCTCTGCCTTTTCTAAAACCAGCTTGAACATCAGGAAGTTCACAGTTCACGTATTGCTGAAGCCTGGCTTGGAGATTTTTAGCACTACTTTACTAGCATGTGAGATGAGTGCAATTGTGCAGTAGTTTGAGCATTCTTTGGCATTGCCTTTCTTTGGGATTGTAATGAAAACTGACCTTTTCCAGTCCTGTAGCCACTGCTGAGTTTTCCAAATTTGTTGGCATATTGAGTACAGCACTTTCACAGCATCATCTTTCAGGATTTGAAATAGCTCAACTGGAATGCCATCACCTCCACTAGCTTTGTTCATAGTGATGATTTCTAAGGCCCATCATTCCAAAATGTCTGGCTCTAGATGAGTGATCACACTATCATGATTATCTTGGTTGTGAAGATCTTTTTTGTACAGTTCTTATGTGTATTCTTGCCACCTCTTTTTAATATCTTCTGCTTCTGTTAGGTCCAGACCATTTCTGTCCTTTATCAAGCCCATCTTTGCATGAAATGTTCCCTTGGTATCTCTAATTTTCTTGAAGAGATCTCTAGTCTTTCCCCTTCTGTTCTTTTCCTCTATTTCTTTGCATTGATCACTGAAGAAGGCTTTCTTATCTCTTCTTGCTATTCTCTGGAACTCTGCATTCAGATGCTTATATCTTTCCTTTTCTCCTTTGCTTTTCGCCTCTCTTCTTTTCACAGCTATTTGTAAGGCCTCCCCAGACAGCCATTTTCCTTTTTTGCATTTCTTTGCCATGGGGATGGTCTTGATCCCTGTCTCCTGTACAATGTCATGAACCTCATTCCATAGGCCATCAAGCACTCTATCTATCAGATCTAGGCCCTTAAATCTATTTCTCACTTCCACTGTATAATCATAAGGGTTTTGATTTAGGTCGTACCTGAATGGTCTAGTGGTTTTCCCTACTTTCTTCAATTTGAGTCTTAATTTGGTAATAAGGAGTTCATAATCTGAGCCACAGTCAGCTCCTGGTCTTGTTTTTGTTGACTGTATAGAGCTTCTCCATCTTTGGCTGCAAAGAATATAATCAATCTGATTTCTGTATTGACCATCTGGTGATGTCCATGTGTAGTTACTCGGCCATTAAAAGAATACATTTGAATCAATTCTAATTAGGTGGATAAAACTGGATCCTATTATACAGAGTGAAGTAAGCCAGAAAGAAAAACACCAATATAGTATACTAACACATATATATAGAATTTAGAAAGATGTTAATGATAACCCTGTATGCGAGACAGCAAAAGAGACACAGATGTATAGAACAGTCTTTTGGTCTCTGTGGGAGAGGGAGAGGGTAGGATGATTTGGGAGAATGGCATTGAAACATGTATATTATCAAATGTGAAATGAATCGCCAGTCCAGGTTTGATGCATGATACAGGGTGCTCGGGGCTGGTGCACTGGGATGATTCAGAGGGATGGGATGGGGAGGGAAGTGGGAGGGGGGTTCAGGATGGGGAACACATGTATACCCGTGGCAGATTCATGTCAATGTATGGCAAAACCAATACAATATTGTAAAGTAATTAGCCTCCAATTAAAATAAATAAATTTATATTTAAAAATAAAGAAATAAAAAATTTAATTAACATTCCCAGCCTTATTATGATATAATTGGCACATAACATTTTGTCACTTTAAGGTGTACAACACATTGATTTAATAGATATATAACTTTAAAGTGATAACCACACCATCACATGCTTACATTATTTTTTTCTGACCAGAATATTTAAGATCCCCTCTCTCAGGGACATTCAAGCTTGTGACACAGTACTATGTAGTCACCACACTATACATCATATCCCCAAACTAGCTAACTTATAACTGAAAGGTTGTATCCTTTGACCAGTATCTCTTCATTTCTCAAACTCCCGGTAACCACTACTCTACTCGCAGTTTCTTTGAGCTTGTCTTTTTTAGATATTTTTAGATTTATAATACATATAGATATTATCATACTACAGTTATCCCTCGGTACTTTACAAA
>SJXQ01005249.1:50463-73359 GCA_006408695.1 Aepyceros melampus
TTTACAAAGGGGCAGGGGGTGGGGGTGGGTGGGGAATGGAGGGATTGGTTCCAAGACTCCTTGTGGATACCCAAATCTGGGGATGTTCAAGCCCTTCATGTAAAATGGTGCAGTATTTGCATATAACTTACACATAACCTCCTGTATACTTGAAATTATCTCTAGATTATTTATAATGCCTTGTTGTTGTTGTAGTTTAATTGCTGAGCCATGTCCAACTCTTTTGAGACTCCATGGACTGTAGCCCACCAGGCTCCTCTGTCCATGGGATCCTCCAGGTGAGAATACTGAAGTGGATTGTCATTTCCTACTCCAGGGGACCTTCCCAACCCAGGGATTGAATCCATGTCTCCAGCATTAGTAGGCTAATTCTTTACCATTAAGCCACCAGGGAAGCCCTTTTGATGCCTAACACAGGCATCAATTTGAATTTGCTGGTGCACAGCAAATTCAAGTTCTGCTTTTTAGAACTTTTTGAACTTCCTCTCCTCCCCCTGAATCTTTTTGGATTGGAATTGGCTGAATCTGCAGATGCAGAGTCCCCAGATATGGAAGCCTAGCTATATTTGTCTTTCTCTAACTTATTTCACTTAGCATAAGGCTGCCAAGTTCCAACCACATTGTCACAAACAGATTTTCCTTCTTTCTCCTAGGTGAATTATATGTCATTGTTTATTACCCATTCCTCCACTGATACTGTGAGTAATGCTACAGTGAAAATCGGAATGCAGATATCTCTAGGAAATCCTGATTTCAATTTTGCTGGACCATAAGGTAGCTTTATTTTTAATTTTTTGAGGAACCTCCATACTGTTTTCCATAGGTGTCCATGTCATTGAAAATTCTTATCATTAATGTCTGAGAGTTCTGGTTGTTCCCCATACTCACTGTCACTTGAAGGTGTCAGTTTTTCCCCAGCCATTCTTATGGGTATGCAACAATATATCACAGTGAATCTGGCTGCAAATGCAGGAGATGCAAGACACATGGGATCGATCCCTGGGTCTGGAGGATCCCCTGGATAGAAAACAGCAACTCACTCCAGTATTCCTGCCTGGAAAATTCCATGGACAGAAGAGCCTGGCGAGCTATAGACCATGGGGTCGCAAAGAGTTAGACACAACTGAGTGCACACACACACACACATACACACACACACACAATAACTAATGATGTTGAACATTTTTTCATGTGCCTATTTGCCATCCATATACCTTCTGTGGTGGGACTTCCCTGTAGCTCAAACGGTAAAGAATCTGCCTGCCATGCAGGAGACCAGGGTTCGATTCCTAGGTTGGGAAGTTCCTCTGGAGAAGGGAATGGCAATCCACTCCAGTATTCTTGCCTGGAGAATTCCATGGACAGAGAAGCCTGGTGGGCTACGGTCCGTGGGGTCGCAAAGAGTTGGACACGACTGCGCGACTAACACACACACACACACACACACACACCTTCTGTGGTAACGCATCTTTTCAAATCTTTTGCCCATTAATTTTCCTTCTTGTTTACCTTCTGATTATTGGATTTTACATAAGTCCTTTATCAGATATATGATTTACATGTCTTTTTTTCCAAGTGTGTGCCTGGTCTTTATCTTATATTTCTTTCACAAAGCAAAATTTTTTAATGTTTATAAAGTGCAATTTACCATTTCTTTATTTTTATAATTTATGCTGATGATGCTATATATAAGAATTTTTTATTTAACTTCTGGCCACAAAGATTCTCTTCTAATTTTTCCTTCTAAAATTTTATATTTTTACATTATTTAATTCCATGATTCATATTAAATTGAATTTTACATAAGGTATGACATATAAGTTGACTTTTTTTCATGTGAATGTTCAGTTTCTCCAGTACCACTTATTGCAAAGACTGTCTTTTGTGCTTTGACTTGCCTTGCCTTTTTTTTTTTTAAGTTATGGACTCTCTGTTCCATTCAATTGATTTATGTGTCTAGTCTTTGGCGAGTATCATCACCCAGTCATGATTACTACTGTTCTATAATATGTCTCGAAAAGGGTCTCGTAAATCCTTCAACTTATTTTTCTTTTTCAGAATAATTTTGGCTATTCTAGGTCCTTTGCATTTTCATGAAAATTTTATAATCATCTTGTTTCTACAAAAATTCCTCCTGAGACTGTGATTCCTCAGAATTTGTAGATCACTTTCAGGAGACTTAAGATCTTACCAAGATTGAGTCTTCCAGTGCATGAACATTGCAAATCTCTTCATTAATTTGGGTCTTCTTGGATTTCTTTTATCAGTGTCTTGAAGTTTTCATCCTGGAATTCATGCACATATTTTGTCAGATTTATACCTGAGTATTCCACTTTTTCCAGTTAATGATACTTGAAAAAATGGCATTTGAAAACATTTTCCAATTGTTTATTGCTAGTGTACAGCACAGTTGACATATTTTTTCTGTAGGACCCATATAGTAAATATTTTCGTGCTTGCAGGCCATATTCAGTTACTTCTCCTCCCCTTCCTCCCCTTATTTTACAATTCTTTTATTTATTTATTTTTTTCTTTATTTTACTTTACAATACTGTATTGGTTTTGCCATACATCAACATGAATCTGCCACGGGTGTACAGAAATGTATCCAGCAAAAGAGGATAAAATTCTTTTAAAATATAAAATGATTATTTGCTTATATATCTTACAAAAACAGGCCACAGGTCAGATATGGTCCATAGATCATAGTTTGCTAACCCCTGGAATATAAAAATAAAAATTAATTTTTTATATTGACCAGTGGAATACAAAGAGTGCTGTTATTACATCAATCTTTAAAAAAAAAAAAAACTTTGCTTCATCCCACTTTCCTACCAGTTAATGCTGAGTTTCTTTTCCCCACCGTGGAGCAAACCCCTTCAAAGAGTTATCTGTACATAAGTTTCAAATATTTCCTCTCCCAATACAAATGGATTTTGACTTTCCATTAAGGGCCGTGATGGTGAATGAATGAGAGGAGGAAGGGAGGCATGGGGTCATAAGCCTCCTGTTTAATTCTCAAGACACACTCAGGCCTGGTCCAGTGACTGGCTGCTGTGGAGTACCATTCCTATCCTGAGTGTGTTGGAGACTCATTATGCTAGAAGATTCAGAGACAACAAGCTCTAAGACATTCAGTCTCCATAAGTGTGTGTAACTTTATGACTATGTGTGGGACTGTGTGTATGCCTAGGTGTCACTGGGTGATGGTGTGTGTGTGACTGTATGTATGTTATTGTGTGCAAGGGTACATGCATGAGTGTAATGTGCTTTGCACATGTGTGTACACATGTGTATAAGAGTGTGTATGTAAATTCAAGCACATGTGGGTACATGTCACTCTGTTTGTATGTGTCTATGTGCAGACAGTATGTATGCATATGTGATTGTTTATGTAACTGTGTATATGTGTATATGTGTGTAAGGATGTGAGTGTATGTCCCTTGAAGTCACTGAACCACTCTAGCAGTCCACACCACATTATGTTCCTCACATCAACAGCTGTGGGAGGCCCCTACTTCTGCCCCCAGATCTCAGCCATGCAGTCCTGGAAGGACATTATGGAGAAACAATGCCCTTAAAAGCAACCCTGAATAAGGACTGGTGGGTGCATGTTCTCTTCTGTCCCCCATGGACTGAGACCCAGGTGCCCACAATGTGAGCTTTCTTGCTGAAGCACCCTTTACCTGCTGTCTTCCCTTCACAGTCTCTCTTCCACAGTGCCCTACTGGCATTTCCTGGGATCACTTCCCAAAGAATCAACATGCGTTAGAAGCCTTGCCTCAGCATCACCTCAAAATATTTACACTTGAATCCTTTCATCAGGATCTACTTCCAGAGGATGCAAACTAACATACACACATAAGCTTACTCCTCCAAACACAACAGCCTATTATTATTTCCATTTAGCTGAGGAGGAATATGAGGCACAGAGAAGGCAAGTCACTTCCCCAAGGTCACACTGCTAGAAAGGGACAGTTGACCCTAGCATTGACCATGAGTCATCTGTTCTAAAGCAAGTGCTTGTACCTTTCAAGGAAGTAAAGAACAGTGTACATTCATAGACTTCAAGAGAGCTGATGTCCATGCAGTAGAGACCAAGGCTCATGGCTGGTGTCGGTGTCCTCCTTCTGTCATAAAATAAGTGAAATAAAGGCAATTATTCAGGCTTAGTGATGACTGTGACCCTGGAAGTGTTGTTATTAGCAGTTAACTCATTTCAATTTATTTGAGTTTCACAGTTGATTTTATTTGTCATTACCTTCAATTTTGGGGTTAGAAATTGAGGCACAGAAAGGTAAAGAGACCTGCCCAGATTCACTTAGTGGGGCCTGATTTGGCACCTGAAGTCCTAGTTCACAATCTCAATTCTCTCTGGTTTCTACAGATCCCATGTATTGCTTGCTGCTGCCTGGTTGGCATAGCACTAAGCAAGCAGTCAGCATGGTATTAGGCACAACGCTATGAATTTTTCCTTTTAAAAATATGATTTGTAATTACATAGATTACTGATCATAATGAAAAATGGTTTGCAGGCTTCATCTTGCAAAATAGAACAATTGGTTAAATGTAGACATTTAACAGAATCATTGTTCCTCCTATTCCGCCCTCCCATTCCAGGTGTCAGGTATAATTTTTCAACATTTTCCATGCCTACGCAAACTCGGACACTCACATGACTGGTTTGCTGAGGTGTCCTATCCCTTTGGTCAATGTAATAGTCGGGTTCTGGCAGAGACCTCAAATGAGCTACATAAGAGTTGATTTAAGTAGGGGCCATTTACAAAGTATGAGCTCTACAAACAAGGACTATTGCATGTCATTGGTTCTACAAGCATTAAGGCATTAATTGAGGAATTAAGAACTGTCTTTCCCATACTCTCCTGCTCAGCAGCTCCTCTAGGAGTCCCATCCTTCAAGTTTTCTGTCTGCCTGAGACCACACCTCAGAGCAATTCTGGACAGGATCAAGAGAGGGCCAGGGAGATCCACTGGGTGGTGCATTCTGAATATGGTTGTATGACCCATCCATGTGGTGATACAAGG
Source organism: Aepyceros melampus (assembly GCA_006408695.1). Lineage (NCBI taxonomy): Eukaryota > Metazoa > Chordata > Mammalia > Artiodactyla > Bovidae > Aepyceros > Aepyceros melampus. The sequence goes on from SJXQ01005249.1 coordinate 55,509, forward strand.
ACCTCAAGATATCTCCCCACAGGGGTCACCATATTGCTTGAGATTCCACCACTATAAATGTCCCTGATTATCCAAGCATTGTCCCTTATAAATGGGAGTAGAGCAGCATGGCAGAGGGGAAAGGCTTAGGCTTGGGGATAGGGCAAACATAGATTCCTTCCAGCTCAACAACTTAGGCTAGAAGCTTGCCTTCTTTGAGCCTCAGTTTGCCCTTGCTTTAAATAGGTATCATCCGTCCTGCTATCCCTTGGGTCTCCTGCCTGATTGCAATGTGTTGGCCAGGAGCACTGAGGGAAGGAGGAAGTATTATCTTGTTGCAGAACATCTGATGCACAATAGGTATACTTTACATAGAACACCTCTCTCACAGAGAGAGTACTGTACTGTATTTTATGTACAGTACCTGGCACACAGTAGGCATGCTTCATGAATACCCAGGACACAGTAGATGTTCTTTGTGCAGTATGTTGGCAACTCAGTAGGCGTGCTTTATGTAGAACACCTGGGATACAGGAGAAAGGATTTGTTCAGAGTATCCAACGTACAGTAGGCATGCTTTATGTAGAGTACCTGACACACAGTAGGCATATTTACATAAAGCACCAAGCACACAATTGGTGCTCTTAACATAGAGTACTTTGCACATAGCAGGGATGCTTTATATAGAGCACCTGGCACTGAGTAGGCCACCTTCTGGAGAGCATCCAATACACAGTAGTCGTGCTCCATTTGCAACAGCTGGCACAGAGTGAACCAGATTTGTGAAGAGTACTTGGCATACAGTAGATAGGAAGGAGAAAAAATCAGTCAGTCCTGAAGGGAATCAACCCTGAATATTCATTGGGAGGACTGATGCTGAAGCTAAAGCTCCGAGACTTTGGTTACCTGATGTGAAAAGCTGATTCACTGGAAAAGACCCTGATACTGGGAAAGACTGACAGCAAGAGAAGAAGGGGGCCACAGAGGATAAGATGGTTGGATGGCATCACTGACTCAGTGGACATAAGTTTGAGCAAACTCAGGGAGATAGTGAAAGACAGGCGAGGCTGGTGTGTTGCAGTTGATGGGGTTGCAGAGAGTCGGACACACTTGGCAAACTGAACAACAGCAAGATGCATTTTATGTAGGCAGCTGATACATAGTAGGCCTGCTTTATGTACTTGACAAACTACAGGCATGCTTTTTGAGGTAACTGGCACACTGTTTTTATATATAGTTCTCTACCCAGAAGAGGAATATTTGTGTGGAATATTGACACAGAGAAGCGTGAGTACTAGGTGACAGGCCTTTTCCTTCATTCCATCTTTTTGGGGGGATCCTGATCTTCCCATCTTATTGTGGGACTCTCCTTGGTTCCTCTCTCAGGCTCTCATCCAACATCCCACTTGCCACATGGGAAGACTGAGCCCAGGGAAGATCAGCTCAGCCCACAGTCAGAGTGAGGCTGCCCACTCAGAATCTCCCAACTCTGTCCTGCCCTGAGCGGATCTTTTTCTCTATGAGCCCCTTGCAGCCTTAACCTCAAGCCTCCAAGTGCCCTCTTCTGGTTGCGGGCTTTTTATCCCATGAGTCCAGTGCAAGTAATGCCCATCCAGGCTGGTTTCTCTGATCTGGCTCCCAGAAGTCATCTCTCAAACAAGGCTTCGGGCTGTTTGAATACCTTTCCAGGCTGTGACCCAGATGGTAGAAACTTCATGTCTCTGAGCTTGTTGATTCTGTGCTGAGACATGGTGCATGAAGCCCTCCTGGCATGCATGGAGCAGAGCCCCAGACATGTTTTGGGATAAGGCTGGGACCAGGTCCTACTTACCTGGCATGTGAATATACATTCTTTTACCTGCTGTACCTTGACCTTGGAAGGGCAGGGCTGGTTGTAAACTGGGAAGCCAAGAGTCACCTTTGCCCATACCCCAATGTGCCCACATCAGAGATAGTGAGTCCTGAGGACTCAGTGTCAACAATGTGTGATTCTGAGCTCGTTCACAAGCTGCTTTCAATAGCACTGTGCTCTCCCTCCCTCCACCTTCTATGTGGGCAGCTGCCAGGTAGGGAGGAAGTAAGCAGGCTCCAGGGATTGGCTGGCTTAGCCTGGCCCCTGGCAGCTTCCCAAGGTTCAGGGGCCAAATAAAACTCCAAATCCCAGGAGGAAAGGAGAGGAACTTGTATGAGACAAGCCGCTTTTGACAGAAGGTGCCAGGCTGGGGGTCAAAAGGCTGGGGGTCCTGGCCCAGGGTGGGGAAAGCTGCTACCTAAGGCAGGGTGGCTCCAGGCAAAGAACTGGCCTGGGAGATGAGTGAATACCAGTGGGTAACTAACACACATTCTTTGTGCGTGTTTGTATGTGTCTTTCTGTCTATAGCTCCCTCTTCCTCTGAATTTCTGTGTTTCTCCCTCCCCTCTCTCAGTCCCTGTATGCCTGTCTCTGAGCCCCTCTTGCCTGTGCCAGCACTCCGCATCCCTGCCCTTCACTCCCTTGCTCCTCTCCCTCTATTTGTCTCTGCCTCACAGCTCACCATCACTGCCTCTTCCTTCATCCTCAGGACTCAGCCTCCACTCTGACTGGCCCACAGGATGCTGGAGCTGAGCCTGTCCTGGCTGGGACTCGGGCCAGTGGCAGCCTCCCCGTGGCTGCTGCTGCTGTTGGCTGGGGCCTCCTGGCTCCTGGCCCACGTCCTGGCCTGGACCTGCACCTTCTACAACAACTCTCGTCGCCTCCAATGTTTCCCGCAGCCCCCAAAACGCAACTGGTTCCTGGGTCACCTAGGCCTGGTGAGTGTGGGCAGCAGGATGGGTCTGGAGGATCAGGGTGGATGGACTTCCCGAGGGTCAGGAATGCGGCTCAAGTTTGGACTGGGGTCTAGGACAGCAGAGAAGCCAGGGAGGCCAGGGAGCCCCCTCTTCCCCCCCTCACGCATTCCCCTGCTCTGCCATCAAGGCCTTCCCCACATGCTGTCCTTCCAGCCCTAGCCTGCTTTAGGGTCCACCTGCTGCATGCCTTGCACACACTGTTGCATCTCTGAGGCCGAGCTGCACCGAACCTGGTTCCCTGGCCTCTCCAGTCTCCATGGTGGCCTTGAGGGCCTCTCAAGGGTGCTGTCCAAGGTCTGCTCTGCATGTGGCCCCTTTCCTGTTCTTTTCACTCTGGGTCACAGCTTCCTCACAGGAAATAGCTATCACTTGCCTGTTCCCATCTACAGGAGAAAAGCTCCCACCCTCTTCCATTCCCAGGACCCCTTCCTCTAATCTTACACCCCACCCTTCCCCAAGATGTCCCATTAAGCCCCACCCCCCATCTAGGTAAAGTTAGCTACTCACTTCCTCTTTCAGAGCCTTCTTCGACCTACCTCTCCTCTACACCCACCTATCTTGTGCACTAGACTTGGACCTTTGACTTGGTCCTAGTCACAATTAATTAAACAGTTAATCACCCAATTACTTATTAACATATCCCAGTTTGATTATCATTCTGGGGAGGAGACACTACAGTGCCCTGTCCAGGGCTGGCATAAAGTAAGCACTCAAAATAAATATTTGATGACCCTGGTGATGAATGTGCCATCACCTCCCTCAGTCAAGGTCAAATGGATGGGTATCCAGCTCCACACACCTCCCCCATTCCCAGGCAGCTTCCCTCTCCTGCCTGGGATGAGAACTAAACTTGGGGAAGGACTTATAACAACTACTATTCCTTAAGGCAAAATTCACAATAGTGGTGTCCAAGGCTCGTTGTGAAGATTTGCTGAGATTCTGGGTCTTAAAATGGTCTCAGCAGGTCTTGGAGGCAGCAGGATTGTTACAAAGTGACTGCACTTCTGCCTTCCCCACAAAAGCTTGCCCATGGAGGCCATTCTTGCTTACACTTCCTTCCTCCAGCCCTTCTTGATATGTGACCTTAGCTGAGTCACGCTCCCTCTCTGGACCAATCTCATCTAGTGCTTTGAATCCTCACCTTAGGTGCTTGGGGAGACAGGAGCAATGCACAAAAGTGAAAATGATGTCACCTGCCTAGAGCACTTGGGGTATTTGTCAGGTTTGAATGGAGCATTGTGAGGGAAACGGTGCTTCACCAGGAGAAAATCCACACTTCTTCCCCTTTGAGGGGATATGGCATCCGTTTCTTCATTTGTAAGTGGCACAGTTGAAAGTGTTGTCCTAGAAACAGACAGGATGCACTCTGCACAGAGACTGACCAGCGAGGGAGTTCCTAGGTCACAGTTCCTCACTGACTAATAGGCAGAGTTCATGTCTGTCCCTGGGGTCAGCCAGGGCTAGAAGGTCCCAGGTCTGAAGATCCTTTCCTATGCAAGGAAGCAGAGGCCATGTGGACTGGCCCAGAGATAAAAGGGTGTGGGACCAAAACCCAGAGAGAAGTCTGAGGCCACCCTGACGTCCACAAACCTCCCCCATAAGGATTTCCTCCTGTGGCCACCCCTGGTGGACAACTCCCAGGAGGACCAGAAAAATTTGCGTTCTCAAGCCAAGGTCCACCTCCCTGTGGGCACAGAGCCTCTCTTTTCCCTGTGCCCTGGGATAGACCCTTGGGACTTGGAGAGCCTCCAGGTCCCTCCTTCCCCCAGAAGAAAGGAGGAAGCAGAGATTCCCTCCATCTGTGCAGGATCCCACACTCTGTCCACTGCAGTGGACTCTCCTTCTGCAGAATGATGGCCCTAATCTTGCTTACAGATCCCCCCCACGGAGCAGGGCATGAGCAGATTAACTGAGCTGGTGGCCAAATACTCCCAAGGATTTAAGGTCTGGATGGGTCCCATCACCCCCATCGTCGTTTTCTGCCACCCTGACTTGATCCGGATCGTCGCCAATGCTTCAGGTACTCAGGCAGAGCTTGTGGTGGTGGGTGCCGTGACACACTTCAGGGCTTCCAGCCCCTCCCTGCCAAGCTTCCGTGTGGCCCTTGCAGGACCCCAACCCCCCTCCCCTCCTCTCTCTGCCATCTTCTTCTTTCCTTCATGTATTCATCATCCCAGTCTCATAGCCTCCTCCCTCCTCCCTTCTCCCATTGCCACTCTGGTGTCCTCGGTGAAAGACATTCCCAAACATAAAGCCTCAGATTAGGGCAGAGAGATCTGTGACCTGGTGTGGTCAGAAATTAGCCAGAGGGGAAAAAAAAAAAAAAAAGAAACCGGCCAGAGGGAGATGAGCTGTGCAAATGCAGAGAGAAGCAAGGTTCTCTGCTGGGGGATACTGGAAGGCTTCCTGGAAGAGGAGTTGCTGAAACTGGATCTGGAACAATGAGCAAAAAATTTTAAAGCAAAGGATAGAATTATGCAGTGGGCATCCATAACATTCCACGCCCCCTGCCAGGCACGTCCTCAGTCCCACCCATCCCCATACTGAGAGCAATGAAGGCCTGTAGCTGGAAGAAGATCTGGGTTGCTATTTCCATAGCTATTTACCTCTCTGGTGTGTCGGTTTCTTTGAGTCTGTCCTAGGGCTTGAACACTTCTAGTTCAGTGTCCTCCTTCTACAGTCCCCAGAAACCTTCCTGAGGAAACTTCACACAACCCTTGCTTCCTTCCCTTGCCCTCTGCCCCTCCCATCCACAGACAGATCAGGCAAGCAGGGTGACAAGCAGCAGGTGACAGAGACCTGGGTTCAGACACCAGGATGCTGGGTGAACCTGGGAAGGGCCCATCCTCTCTCTGCCTGCTAAAGTCTCCTTAGCTGTTAATGATGGAAACGCAAAGCTACATGACCCACCAAGAGAAAGAGAATCAACTGGCTGTGAAATCCCAGATGGGTGTCTTCAAGCCCAGGTGGACCCAGGGCTTAAACAGTCCATCAGAGATAGACAATCTGAAGACAAAGAAATCTGTCTCCATCGTTTAGTTCCATGTTCATCTGTGACAGCATCACTCTCATCCTGGTACAGATGAAACCCAGAAACTCAACCTTCATGGAACAGTGAGCTCATTCACAACACTTCCAGGAAAAGATAAAGGGTTCCCTTTAAGTTCTTTTGCCTGGGTCATAGGACCAATTCCTGAAACTCTGAATTCCATGTCTTGGGGACACAGGGCCTCTGAGCTATTGTCTTGCAGCTAAGAATGCAGGCCCTGGATTAAACAGTCCTAGACTAGTGTCTCAGATTTATTATCTGTAAGAATGTGGGTAAGTGACTCTGTCAATCAGAGCCTCAGTTCTTATCTGGAATAAGGGAATGGAAGAGAAATCAGGGGACATGTACATGGGATCCAAACAGGGAAAGGCCTTTTCTTTCCCCACACTCAAGGAACCCCAACTGTCATGTATGGAGGATAAGGGGAAGGAGGCTTGCAGGAGGCTGAGGACTAAGGAGCTGCTGTTGAAGGAGATGCATAGGCTCAAGTTGGGATCACTTTCCTACAAGTTCTTCCTTCTGGCAGCCTAGAAAAGTGTGAGTTGGGTCCTATTTGTTCCTCTCCAGATTCAGAGCTCAGAGGAAGGTCTCCTGTACACACAGGGCCTGGCCAGCACCTATGGGGATGTGTCCTGCTGGTGGGTGGGGCCCTGGCACACAATCATCCGCATCCTCCACCCCACCTGCATCAAGCCTGTGCTGTTTACTCCAGGTAGACATGCCCTTGGCTGCAGCTTGTCCCCTATCATAGTCTCTGTGTTGCCTCTAGGATGCAGGCGAGGGGGCATGGCAAAGATGCCACTGTGTCCCATTGCAGAATCCCACCTGCCTGACCGCCAGGCATGTCTGTGCAATGTCTGCTGAAAGGCTACATCTGGTCATGTTTCTATTTCTACCTTGATTCTGGTTACAGCTGATATGTGTTGTACCTGGTGACACCTGCTGTATTTTATAACTGAGCTCAGAGATGGTCCCAGTCACCTCTGGGGCTCAGCTGTGGCCAAAGACATTTGAGGCATCTTGGAGTCTCTTTGGTTCTTGTCTGTGATGCCATTAGAGACTCTCTGGTTCTCCTACTGGTCACTTCTGGGGTACATTTCAGATTTATCTGAAGTCTGGGACTCGAAGCCCCTCTGAGGAATGCCTGAGATCTTATGTGAGTCTTGTCTGATGCAGGTCTGAGGGCGAGTCTGGGTCTTGCCTGGTTCGGGTCTGTATGATCAGTGTATTCAGGTTCTGTCTGGAGCCTGCCTGGGCCACACTCAGGTCAGGTCAGATGGTCTTCAGGTCCATGGCAGATCTGTTGTGTCCTATCAGATTATGCCACACATGTTGGGGCCATGTCAGGGCCTGTTAACACATGGGCCATGTCAGGCGTCTCGGGGGTAGGAGGTCACTGCTGGGGCAAGTGTGGTGTCCTTGGTCCCCATAATGATGTTTTGCGGAGGGCTGGGTTACGCTTGGGTGTTCAGAAGATGCCGTGTCAAGGAATGTTGGGCATGTTGTGTCATGCTGGGATGTATCTAAGCACACAGAGTCGTGTGGGCTCTGCCTTTGCTCTATTCTGTGCTGTAGCCTGGTGTGGTTCCCCCCTCCCCTCACACCCTTTCCACATTTCCTGTCCTCTTGGCCCCATTCTGCTATGGCTGGCTTGGAGAGGGAATGCAGATTCCTGGTTAGGATCCTCCACTCCTCACCAAAAGCCCCTTCCCTCCCCCCTTCCTTGGGGAGAGCACCCTAACGGTCCTCATTCATGTCAGCTGCTGTCGCACCAAAGGATGTGATCTTCTATGACTTTCTGAAGCCCTGGCTGGGTGAGTAACTGTTCACAAAGGGGTTGGGGACATCCCTGGGGACCCAGGGGAATATACTTCCTTTGCTCACTCCCTGTGACTGTCTCTGCTAGGGGATGGGCTCCTGCTGAGTGCTGGTGACAAGTGGAGCAGGCACCGTCGCATGCTGACACCCGCCTTCCACTTCAACATCCTGAAGCCCTATATGAAGATTTTCACCAAGAGCGCAGACATCATGCATGTGAGTCTCTTGAACCCAGGGTTCCAGCTGGAGTCTGGGGCACATGGAGACTCATAGACATCTTATTTATAATTCTGGCTCTTCTAAGTGGCTTTGAGTCCATTGTTCTTCTTTTCTGAGCCTCAGTTGCTTTGGCTATAAAATTAGTATATTGTGACCCCTGCTCTCAGTCAGTAGAGCTAACATATTGGAACTAGAACCCTGGCACATAGTAGGTGCTCAGAAGGCATTAGTTTCTATTCTACCTTGACAGAAGCCTTGGAATCTTGAGACATGTTTGATAATAATAATGAATATTGGACTAGTTATTTATAAGTAATAAATCACTTGAAAACAAGAAGGATTTTAGTTTGACAGAAAAACTCAGCCTAGATGGCTCAGCAGTAAAGAATCCTCCTGCCAGTGCAGTAGCCACAAGAGACACAGGTTTGACCCCTAGGAAGATCCCGTGGAGGAGGAAAGGGCAACCCACTCCCATATTCTTTGGGGGATAATCCCTTAGATGGAGGAGCCTGGGGTCACAGAGTTGGACATGACTGAGCATACAGGCACACTGACAGCAAATCTATGAGTCAGTTGTTTGGTTCTTCTAGATGGAGATGGGGTCACTCATGTATCTGTGATCAGCTATGGGTCTGACAGTGTTGTGCTGCGCCCCACAGGCCCGCAAGCCACAGAACTGAAGAAGGAGCTGGAGTAAGAAACAGACATCAGTGTTTTCATGAATACAGGGATTTTGCATGTCTGAAGCAAGGTCCTGAAGTGATACCCCACCATGTGCAGCAGACAGCAGGAAGGGCATGGCAGAACTCTTCCCTACCAGGGTGGGGAGTGGGATGTAACCAGTTGTGGGGGAGTTGATGTCAAGTTGTTTCATAAGTTACCAAGAAAACTAGTAAAAGAGCCCACCCCTTCACTACCACTTTAATAAACTATTATGATGGAGATGCTTTGATATAAAGATGAGAACAATCACTATCTGGGGCTGAAGACAAGTATGTAGAATTTACTCATTAAGCTCCATGATTAAGAGGAAGGTCTGTCATGTGAATAGGGTGTAGGTGAAGCAGGGACTGGTCAAGCATGGGATGTACAGAGAACAAGAGGACAGCTGTCTTGGGTGGTCTGACCATACAGATAGGAAGCCTCACTGGTCTGGGTCAGTCCTTTCACAGGTTCGAAGCTTGGTTGGCTACAAGCTGATCTAGGATGATCTCAGTTGGGGAACTAGACTTCCTTTCATGTGATTCTCTCCCTTCAAAGAGCATCTCAGACTGGTTCAAATGGCAGAGGCAGGGTTTGAGAAGACTGAGAGGAAGCTGCAGTGTGCCTTGGGGTCTAGGTTTGGGTTGGTCACCTCATCATTTTCACCCAGTCTATTGGCCAAAGCAAGTCCAGGGCCAGCTCAGTATCAAAGGATGCTGAAACAGGCTCCACCTCCAAGTGGAGTTACTGAAAAATTACATTGCAAAAAGTTTGGATAGATACATAGGGAAGTGAAGAATTAGAGGTCAGGCTTTTGTGAAGTGCCTGTAATTTTTCCATGCTTGCAAAGCTGACAAGTGAGTTTATTACTGTTTTATGGATTCTGCCAGAATACGTGAGACTCCTGGGTCATAGACAAAGGTTAGCCCAGCAAACAACATGTGCTTCTTGTGGGTTTGCATTCTTCATCCAAGTCACTGAATCTCATGCAAGAGACACAGGTGGGCTTCTATAGATGACTGCTCATGAAGTATGTTTTATCACAGGGGAGGGAGTGCTAGGTTTAGGGATTCTATGACTTTTATAGCAATTAGAAGCAATCCTGATATTTGTCCAGGAGGAGTCACTACCTCACTTCTCAAGGCTGTCTGCTGCAAACGTAACTCTGAGAAATGGGCCAGGTAAAGAACATCAGGGCCTTCCAATTTTTTGGCCTACCCAGCAAAAAAGTGTGTGGGTACTCTGGGCCCACAAAGGATTAACTCTTCTAACATAGGGAATATTTTTCTAATCTATTTATAACAATGAAGATGATAAAACCTAACATTTGTTGTTCTAGGTTGGTCAGTCATTAAGTCCTATCTGACTCTTTGCAACCCCGTGGACTACAACACGCCAGGCTTCCCTGTCCTTCACTAGCTCCCAGAATTTTCTCAAACTCACGTCCATTGAGTCAGTGATGTCATCTAACCATCTCATTCTCTGTCACTCCCTTCTGCTCATGCCCTTAATCTCTCCAAGCATCAGGGACTTTTCCAATGAGTCCACTCTTCACATAAGGTGGGCAAAATATTGGAGCTTAAGCTTCAGCATCAGTCCTTCCAATGAATATTCAGAGTTGATTTCCTTTAGGATTGGTTGGTTTGATCTCCTTTCTGTCCAAGTGATTCTCAAGCGTCTTCTCCAGCACAAAATTTGAAGCATCAGTTCTTCAGTGCTCAGCCTTCTTTATGGTCTAGCTATCACAGCCATACATGACTACTGGAAAAGTTATAGCTTTGACTATAAGCACCTTTGTAGGCAAGGTGATGTCTCTGCTTTTTAATATACTGTCTAGGTTTGCCATAGCTTTTCTTTCAAGGAGCATCTTTTAATTTCATGGCTGCGGTCACTGAATAACAGTTGTTAGCACTTAACTTTATTCAAAGTTGACCAATGATACATAAGTATAGAGCACAGAGCCAGGATTCACAAACTCAGATCTCCTGGCTCCCAGCCATGGAGTTTATACACTAATAGTAACATAAGCCCAGTCCTCTCTGGGGCTGGGTGCCTGGGACCAGGAGACAGAGTCTGGGGGAATGCATCTTGGTGTTTGGGATTAAGGAGGGGCACCAGGGAGGCAGTTCTCAGCCTCAGCTGTGTCCTCTTCTCTGTTCAGGCCAAGTGGCAGCGCCTGATCAAAGAGGGCCACACCCATCTGGACATGTTTGAACACATCAGCCTCATGACCCTGGACAGTCTGCAGAAATGCGTCTTCAGTTACGACAGCAATTGCCAGGAGTGAGTCTCAGCCCAGGGCCCGGGAATATAGACCCACTAAAGTAGATGAGGGAGGGAGGGTAATCAGAAGAGTCTTCCCAGAGGAGGTGAGTCAGAGCTGGACATTGAAGGACAGGGAAGGGAAAGAGAAGGAGTGATTCCTACAAGTAGGTAGAGCTGTTTGATAAAGGGCAGGAGGTTACAATGAACAAAGTGTGTACAATAGTGATGAGACACTTTGAAAATAAGGTTGGAGGAGTGGGCAGGTTATATCTTAAGGGCATTTGAAGCCAGACAAAGAGGATATGAACTTCATCCTGAGGTTTCCAGGAAGCTATGAAAAGTGTTTCAGAAGATGAGAGTCGTGGTCAAATCTGAGCTCTGATATCTGACTCAAGAGAAGACTGACCATAATGTAGACCCCGGATGGTGTTGACAACGGATCTAAGAGAATAGGGAAGTGAAAGAAAGTGAAAGTGAAGTCGTGTCCAGCTCTCTGTGACCCCAGGGACGACTCTGTCCATGGGATTTTCCAGGCAAGAGTACTGGAGTGGGTTGCCATTTCCTTCTCCAATTGACCTGCTAGCAGATGATCTGAGCTGAGTGGACAGTTTTGGAGAAAAAGGGCAGATACTGGATAAGAGAGAGAGGAGAAGCTGTGCTCTGGCTGCCCGGGGTATCTCTGCAGCTCACAGAGATGGGAAGTAGGTTGAGAAGAGTCTGGAGCATCACTCTCCTGACTCATCACCATACTGGATCTATGGGCCCACTTGTTCTTGGAGCCTCAGTTTCCTGAAGGGAGGTAGCCTTCGGCTTCTGGGTTTCAGGTGTTTTAAGTTGTTGCATCCCTTCATGCTCTCATTCTACAGGAAGCCCAGTGAATATATTGCTGCCATCTTGGAGCTCAGTGCCCTTGTTGCAAAACGACACCAGGAGATTTTTTTGCACATGGACTTCCTGTACTACCTCACCCCAGATGGGCGGCGCTTCCGCAGGGCCTGCCGCCTGGTGCATGACTTCACAGATGCTGTCATCCAGGAGCGGCACCGCACCCTCCCCAGTGAGGGTATTGATGACTTCCTCAACGTCAAAGCGAAGACCAAGACATTGGACTTCATTGATGTGCTCCTGTTGACCAAGGTGGGCTCCTCTGGTTTCTTGTTCAAGAAGTAGAACCTTGATTTGGACCTTGGGAACTTGATTTGATCAAAGAACTTGGACTGGATGCAGAGGGCACTGGGGAGCCATGTGAGATGCTCATGGAAGGGAGGGGTGGGTTAGGATAAGTTTTACAGATGACCAATATGGAATACTGCCTGCAGGAGGGCTGCTAAATCTGAAATTGTGAGGGGCCTGAGATTTCCCTCTGCTGCTGCTGCTGCTGCTAAGTCGCTTCAGTCGTGTCTGACTCTGTGTGACCCCATAGACAGTAGCCCACCGGGCTCCCCCATCCTTGGGATTCTCCAGGCAAAACACTGGAGTGGGTTGCCATTTCCTTCTCCAAAGCATGAAAATGAGAAGTCAAAGTGAAGTCGCTCAGTCGTGTCTGACTCTTAGCGACCCCATGGACTGCAGCCTACCAGGCTCCTCTGCCCATGGGATTTTCCAGGCAAGAGTACTGGAGTGGGGTGCCATTGCCTTCTCTGGAGATTTCCCTCTACTTCCAAGACAGGATATGTGCATATACATGTGTGTGAGCTCAGTCATGTCTGACACTGTGACCTCGTGGATTGTAGCCCACCAGATTGCTCTGTCCATGGGATTTTACAGGCAAGAATGCCAGATTGGCTTGCCATTTCTTCCTCTAGGGGACCTTCCCGAGCCAGGGATCAAACTCATGTTTCCTTGTATCTCCTGCATTGGCAAGCAGATTCTTTACCACTGAGCCACCTAGGAAGCCCCCCATGTCTGTATACTTGTATACGTATATATACATATATACAGAACCCTAGATAAGAGCAACCTATGTATTATTTATAGCAGTAACAGTAGTCAGAGTAGAATTGTAGCCCTGGTTCCCTATCCCCAAACTCCTTTGAGGGCATCATGATGCTTCTATCTTTACATGCAGCCATGCTTGCATGGAGGGGAACTACTGCCAAGTGTTGAATTCTAGAACTCTTTTTCTTTTGACCACCCCATTTGGCATGCTGGATCTTAGTTCCCCAACCGGGGATGGAACCTGTGTCCCCTGCAGTGAAAGTGTGGAGTCAACCATCAGACTGCCACTGACATTCTGAATTTTAGAACTAATGCAAGATATATGCTCCCTTCTTCCCTACAGGGGTGGTCAAGGAAGGCGAAAGAGAGAAAGAAAAGAAGAAGGGAGCAGTGAGGGGGGGGGAGGGGAGAGAAGAGGAGAAGATATGAAACAATATAAGAGTGGAAAAGACAGACAATGTTCTGGAGTTTAAATAAATCCTCACTGGAAAGAAATTGAAGTCTATAGATCTACAGGTTTATAACCCATTTCTTTTTTTTTAATTTTTATTTTACTTTATTTTACTTTACAATACTGTATTGGTTTTGATAACCCATTTCTTATCTTTAGGAGAGAAAAGGAATCTGAATTTATTGGGTTGCCAAAAACCTAAACAAGCTTTCTGTCCAACCCAATACTATCATACAAAGTGAGCAAATGGCATTGGGGCAATGCTCAATCTCTATTTTCTAAGTTCAGTTTCCATTCAGTTATTCTTTAACCCAGGTTGCATAACATAGAAACATGAAAATATTTATGGATCTTTGATTCCATTCACCAAGGACAATTTAAGAGGCAGAGTGGTCAAGAGGAAGTCTGTGTTGTGGGTCCTCTAGTGATAGTGTCCAGGAGTTCAGGATGGCCTTGGGTTTCTAGATGGATGATGGAGATGTTCAAAGATTGTCTCAGGTTAGACTCAGGTGCCTTCAAAGCTGGTGTGATTCTGGGGATCTTGCTTTCTCTCCAGGATGAAGATGGGAAGGGATTGTCAGATGAAGACATCCGGGCTGAAGCTGACACCTTCATGTTTGAGGGTGAGGGTCCCCGTGTGGGACTACAGGGGGAGAAAGAACTTGATGAATGGGCCCTGGGCCACCCTGTCCACCCCCCATCCTCTCCATGGGCCTTAATGCGAGGGAGCTGTCCGTGCTCTGGTGCTGAAGTAGCCCGGAGACCCAAGCCTTTCTGGATGCTCCTCAGGCCACGATACCACAGCCAGTGGTCTCTCCTGGATTCTGTACAACCTTGCCAAGCACCCAGAATACCAGGAGCGCTGCCGGCAGGAGGTCCAGGAGCTCCTGAAGGATCGTGAGCCTAAAAACATTGAATGGTAAGTCCAAGTCTTCTGGTCTATTTCTGAGCCCCTCTCATTGATTCTTTTGAGAAGAGAGGGTTGGTTGGTTCTGTCATTATTGCTTAGTAGGAATATGATCAGAGACTTGGCAGGATCTAGTACTAGAATACTTAAAAAATAACTATTAGGCAAACTGAGAGGAAGGGAAATGAGTGCTGTTGGGCCATAACTGTTGTGTTTGTGGTTAGCCAATTTTGAATAAGTTAACTGTATCACCTGTTAAGAATTTGAATTCAGTTCAGTTCACTCAGTCGTGTCCTACTCTTTGTGACTCCATGGATTGCAGCACACCAGGCTTCCCTGTCCAGCACCAACTGCCAGAACTTGCTCAAATTCACATCCATTGAGTCGGTGATGCCATCCAACCATCTCATCCTCTATCATTCCCTTCTCCTCCTGCCTTCAGTCTTGCCCAGCATCACGGTCTTTTCCAATGAATCAATTCTTCACATCAGGTGGCCAAAGTATTGGAGTTTCAGCTTTAGCATCAGTCCCTCCAATGAATATTAGGACTGATTTCCTTTAGGATTGACTGCTTGGATCTCCTTGCAGTCCAAAGGACTCTCAAGAGTCTTCTCCAACATCACAGTTCAAGAGCATTGATTTTTTGGCCCTCTTCTTTAGAGCCCAACTCTCACATCCATACCTGACTACTGGAAAAACCATAGCATTGACTAGACAGACCTTTGTTGGTGAAGTAATGTCTCTGCTTTTTAATGTGCTGTCTAGGTTGGTCATAGTTTTTTTTTTCCCCCCAAGGAGCAAGTCTTTTAACTTCATGACTGCAGCCACCATCTGCAGTGATTTTGGAGCCCAAAAAAATAGTCTCTCACTGTTTCCATTGTTTTCCCATCTATTTGCCATGAAGTAATGGGACCAGAGGCCATGATCTTTGTTTTCTGAGTGTTGAGCTTTAAGCCAACTTTTTCACTCTCCTCTCTCACTTTCAACAAGAGGCTCTTTAGTTCTCCTTCACTTTCTGCCATAAGGGTGGTGTCATCTGCATATCTGAGGTTATTGATATTTCTCCCAGCAATCTTGATTCCAGCTTGTCCTTCATCCAGCCCAGCATTTCATATGATGTACTCTGCATATAAACTAAATAAGCAGGGTGACGATATACAGCCTTGGCATACTCCTTTCTCAGTTTGGAACCAGTCTGTTGTTCCATGTCCAGTTCTAACTGTTGCTTCTTAAACTGCTATAGATTTCTCAGGAGGCAGGTCAGGTGGTCTGGTATTCCCATCTCTTGAAGAATTTTCCACAGTTTGTTGTGATCCACACAGTCAAAGGCTTTGGCATAGTTAATAAAGCAGAAGTAGATGTTTTTCTGGAACTCTCTTGCTTTCTCAATGATTCAACCAGTGTTGGCAATTTGCTCTCTGGTTTCTCTGCCTTTTCTAAATCCAGCTTGAACATCTGAAAGTTCTCAGTTCACGTACTGTTGAAGCCTGGCTTGGAGAATTTTGAGCATTACTTTACTAGCATGTGAAATGAGTGTAATTGTGCGGTAGTTTGAACATCCTTTGGCATTGCCTTTCTTTGGAATTAGAATGAAAACTGACCTTTTGCAGTCCTTTGGCCACTGCTGAGTTTTCCAAATTTGCTGGCAAATTGAGTGCAGCACTTTCACAGCATCATCTTTCAGGATTTGAAATAGCTCAACTGGAATTCCATCACCTCCACTAGCTTTGTTTGCCGTGATGCTTCCTAAGGCCCACCTGACTTCACATTCCAGGATGTCTGGCTCTAGTCCAGTGATCACACCATCGTGGTTACCTGGATTGTGGACATCTTTTTTGTATAGTTTTTCTGTGTATTCTTGCCACCTCTTCTTAATATCTTC
This sequence comes from Aepyceros melampus, assembly GCA_006408695.1. NCBI lineage: Eukaryota > Metazoa > Chordata > Mammalia > Artiodactyla > Bovidae > Aepyceros > Aepyceros melampus. The sequence continues at coordinate 71,548 of SJXQ01005249.1, forward strand.
TGCTTCTTTTAGGTCCATACCATTTCTGTTCTTTTTTGTGCCCATCTTTTCATGAAATGTTCCCTTGGTATCTCTAATTTTCTTGAAGAGATCTCTAGTCTTTCCCATTCTATTGTTTTCATCTATTTCTTTGCATTGATCACTGAGGAAGACTTTCTTATCTTTCTGTGCTAATCTTTGGAACTCTACATTCAGATTCTTATATCTTTCCTTTTCTCCTTTGCCTTTAGCTTCTCTTCTTTTCTCAGCTATTTATAAGTCTTCCTCAAACAACCATTTTGCCTTTTTGGATTTCTTTTTCTTAGGGATGGTCTTGATCACTGCCTCTTGTACAATGTCATGAACCTCTGTCCATAGTTCTTCAGGCACTCTGTCTATAGATCTAATCCCTTGAGTCTATGTTAAGAATTTAATATACACTATTGATACTATGTATAAAATAGATAACTAACAAGAAGCTACTGTATAGCATAGGGAAACTCGACTCAATGCTCTATGGTGACAGAATGAGAAGAAAATAAAAAATGAGGAGATACATGTAGCTGATTCACTTTCCTATACAGTAGAAATAAAATGTTGTAAACCAATTATACTCCAATAAAAGCTTTTCACAAAGGAATTTAAATCACCACCCAAAATGAAGGGGATTAAAGAAAAATAATTCAGTCCCCTTACTGGATCTTCAATGTCTATAAAAGTTTTCCAGTGAATTCTCTTGTTTACTAAGTATAAAATCACTGTCTGCCAAAAATGACATATTCACCCCACATTTTGAGTGGCATTATGCTCCTTTTTCACATCTAATTGCGTTAGCTAGTGTCTCTAGTGCTGTAATAAATAAGAGTAAACATTGAATCTGATCTTTTACTCATTTGCCTTTTGACTTTGCTGTCTTGCCATAAATAATAATTTATTTTTATACAAATTTGTAAACTTATGGTTGGCTTTTCCATGTTTTGCTTTTAAAAGTTCTAAAACTACCTTACTAAACTTTTTATGGTACTTCTATCACATTGCTTTTTTTTTTAATTTATTTTTAAGAACCATTTTTTTGATGTATGATGGACAAAGAAAAAGCTGTACATAAATAATGTATACAGCCTAATGTGTTTGGAGATATTTAAACCAATGATCCAATTTTGTTCTGGGCAGAGAGGGTCTTATGGGGCACTGGGAGGGCTTGTGGTGTGTCTCTGTTTTTGCTCCCTGGATAATTGCCATGGGGTTTCCTTAGGGACGACCTGGCCCAGTTGCCCTTCCTGACCATGTGCATCAAGGAGAGTCTACGGTTGCACCCCCCAGTAGGGGTCATCTCCCGCCGCTGTACCCAGGACACTGTACTTCCAGATGGCCGGGTCATCCCCAAAGGTGCCCACAACGACTAGGAGAGGAGCTTCCTGTGAGAAAGAGGGGCCAGTCAGGAAGGTGGGACCTAGACTGACTGCCCCTCCTCTGCCACAGGTGTCATCTGCCTCATCAGCATTTTTGGCACCCACCACAACCCATCTGTGTGGCCAGACCCTGAGGTGATGCCTCCCCCATCTCCCTCACCTCCCTTATCCTTGTTCACTCCCCTCAGGGGACCCAGGGGAGGGTGCAGGGTTCTGACTTCTGGCAAATCAGCCATCACCTCCCCCTACTATCCAAACATCTGCCAAGTAGCCCTGTCTTGTCTTGCCCCCAGGTCTTTGATCCCTTCCGCTTCGACCCAGAGAACATCAAAGGGAGGTCACCTGTGGCTTTTGTTCCCTTCTCCGCAGGGCCCAGGTGAAGACAGTGGCCATCTGAGCTGGGGGTGGAGGGGGGGGGGTG